>LD396474.1:0-12309 GCA_001465055.1 Ptychodera flava
GAAGATTTTTAAGATTAAATTGTGATTTAAACAAAATCCAATATGGCGGCCAAAATACGTGACTGATCAAAATGCCTTTCGCAAACTTAAAGGACTACCACTAGGGAAAATAAGTGTAAAAGTTTAGTTCAATCAGTGTATTTGTTCTGGAGGAGAAGATTTTTAAAGATTAAATTACGATTTTTCATAAAAAACCAATATGGCGGCGAAACCATGAGACCGATCCAAATGCCTTTTGCACACTTGAAAGAGAACACACTATCGATGATAGATGTAGAAGCTTTTTGCAAACTTGAAAGATATCAATGTAAGGGTGACATGAGTAAAATTTCATATTAATTAGTGTTTTGGTTCTGGAGAAGAAGATTTTTAAAGATTAAATTACGATTTTTTGCAAAATTCAATATGGCGGCCAAACCACATGACCAATCCAAACGCCTTTTGCAAACTTGAAAGATATTACACTTTAGATGATAGATGTAAAATTTTAGTTCAATCGGTGTGTTAGTTCTGGAGAAGGAGATTTTTAAAGATTAACTTGTGATTTCACAAAATCCAATATGGCGGCCAAACCACGTGACCGATCGTAATGCCTTTTGCAAACTTGAAAGAGATCACTGTAAGCATGACATGAGTAAAATTCCAGCTTAATCAGTGTTTTGGTTCTGGAGAAGAAGATTTTTAAAGATTAAATTACGATTTTTTGCGCCATCCAATATGGCGGCCAAACCACGTGACCAATCAAAACACTTTTCGCAAACTTGAAAAAGATCACATTGTAGATGACATTTATTAAATTTTACTTCTATTGGTGAATCTGTTCTGGAGAAGAAGATTTTTAAAGATTAAATTATGATTTCAAAAAATCCAATATGGCGGCCAAACCACGTGACCAATCGAAATGTCTTTTGCAAACTTTAAAGAGATCACTGTAAGGATGGCATGAGTAAAATTTGAGCTTAATCGATGTTTCTGTTCTTTCTGGAGAAGAAGATTTTTAAAGATTAAATGACTATTTTAGAAAACCCAATATGGCGGCCAAGGTCACGTGACCGCATGCGATTTTATTTGCAAATTCTAAAGACCTTAGGTCATGCTTACTATACAAAAAATTTCAAATGGACTAGACCCCTAGGTCTTCTTGACAAGGCATTTTTAGGTTTTTGGAAAATCCAATATGGCAGTAAGGTCACGTGACCAATCAAAATTTCAAGGGTCAGGTGCACGAGTACTAATTAATACCTACTAGCCCTGCAAATTTGAGAAGTTTTCGTTCAGCCGTTTAAGAGATCTAGGTCGACAAAGAATCGGCAGAAGAAGAAGAAAAAGAGGAAGAAGAGGAAGTAGTAGAACTTGAGCAATAACAATAGGGTCCCAGCCGGTCGGCTTGGGCCCCTAAATACATTTACAACCTTGAGTGTTATCATTCTAATGTAAACAGCACTTAAGGTAGTAACAGATAATGAAATGCCTTCCACTGTGCGCCGTGATTACAACATCTGGAATTATCCTGGATCAAAATTTCTCATCAGTTCTTGTATGTCTTACATAGAAAAGTTGCAAAAATTGGTCCAAAATGAAAAAAATCACCTCAGCTTTGTTTTCTGGATCAAATTTTCCTACAAATTGATACCAAATATGACAAAATTATGTTCACAGCCTTCAAAATTGTCTCACAACATATCCTGGGTTGGTGTAGGTCATTTAAGGTCACAAACTGAGAAAATTACCTAAGATATACAAATTTTGGGGTTTCCCAACACTTTGAGCAGAAAATTTATCTTATAACACCTTTCGGGACTTTATACCAAATTACAAAGCTATCAAACAAGGGACTAAATTTATACCAAATTACAAAGCTATCAAACAAGTACTTTTGAGATAAAGTTTTCTTGACCAAAAATGACAATATTGTCTTAAAAATACAAATTTTTATATTTCAGGACAATTTCCACATATCTAACTATTGTCATCTCTGTACCTCTGTGTACCAAGTATGTAAGCTGTCTGTCCAGGGGTTTTAAAATGGAAATACTGTTTAAGATTTTTTGACCAAAAATGACAAAATTGCTCAAAAATAGTAATTTTCCCAATTTTGTCATAATTTCAACAAATTAGAAGAGTAACATCCTTGCAAAGCGACAACCCAAATTTGAGAGCGATTGGGCTGGCGGTTTCAGAGAAGAAGAATTTTTACTGAAAATGAGAAAAATCACAAAAAAATTCACCAAAAATACAAAATTAAGAATATCTTCACAATATTCATAAAACTGTATAAGGTTCACCTAAGGTACTTGCACACAAATTTTCAAAGCAATCAAAAAAGCGGTTCTTGAGTTATTTATTCTTAACCATTTTCACATTTTGTAAGCTCAATTGCATAATTTTGGCAATGCAGACTTCATTTGAAGAAAATCCAATCTATAGCCCAGGATGCATCCACACACTAAATACCAAGCTGAAACGTGCAGCGGTTTGCGTATTTTTGATGTTGATGGACATACTGTACGTACATACATACATACTCACACACATACATACAGACGCAATCTACTTCAGCCTATACGATAAACTCACATTGGTATAACCAAATGTGAGCTAAAAATCTTTATACATGAGATAATATGAGGTTATTACGAAAATACCGCAAAGGATGCACGAGGACATTGGTGCAGGTATTGCCCAACGCGAAGCGGAGGGCGATGCGCGGCGCCATGCAATGTCCGAGTGCATCCTTTGCGGTATTTTCGTAATAACCTTATTATTACACATCTTACATTCCTGATCGGGCATCAAAATGTAGGAGTAGTGACTGTTTTCGTTCAATGTCAACAATTTTTCTTCTGATTTTATCACGCCAGTGTGGAACGCTACCTCGGACGCACTTCTGCAAGTTTTGGAGTGTGTGCACTACACACATGTACGTACATGCAAAGCGCGCGCAAGACTTGTTCTGGCACTCGTCCAAGGGGTCCCTTGAAACCGTTCTACAGTAAACGCGCAGATACAGCCTTGAAACCGTACGTGTTACGGAGCGGGCGTTTTGTACAGCTTTTTTAGCTCACGCTTAATTCTATTGTTCTCGATGGTAGATGTATAATAATAAAGAGTAAACTTCATGAAAACACTAGGTCACTGTAGTTACACATGCATCATTCACGTTAACATAGTCCTACACTGTTCCCATTCACACAGAACGTGGGAAAACCACTCATGAATATGTATACAGAGTTTGAATAGGGTTTACAGCTTAAACCCTTGTTTCTTAGCCAATCAATCTACAAATGTGAATTCCCCTATGTTGACGACATTGCTATGGACCAAGCCACGACGTTACAGGAAAATAATAAGAAGAAGAACTTGAAGTCGCCTTCCATACTTCCTGTTACAGCAGTTGAAGATGGAGACTGAAAATGATGTAACACTATAGAAGTTGAAGTTATTAATTCAAAGGGGATGGCATAAGAAGAGATCTGAAACCTCAAAAGAAATACAAGAATACTGGAATTACAGAGATGAATTGTATGTGTGTGATGATTTCTCTATAAAGGAAAGAATGTTTTAATACCACCGTCAATGAGGCCAGAAATGATGACAAAGATCCACGATGCACATCTTGGAATCAAAAAGTGCAGAAAAAGAGCAAAAGATGTACTGTTTTGGCCAAACATGAGCAGACAAATAGAAGATACAGTAGCAAAGTGTTACATATGGGAGTACAGAGCCGAAATCAGAAAGAATCACTTCAACCACATGAAGTACCAGACCGTCTATGGTCCAAAGTGACAGCTGATCTGTTCCAGTTGGACAACGATCAGTATTTTGTCTTAGTTGATTATTAGTCAGGTTTCTTTGAAGTTACCAAATTTAATCATTGAAGGCCACTTAGATTCCAGGACTATGTTGACACTTAACATGGCAAGAACTGACTCTGGAAATCTTTGAAAGGAATTTCGTTCTACCACAAAATACACTCACAACACACACATGCACACACAACACAAAACATGTTCCCATGTCAGAGATTGGCAATGAACATTCTGTACACTTGAACAATCAGAATTCCAAAGTGATTCACTGTTTGATGTATACCAAAAAAATTATGCCGGACATAACAATGACAGTGTTGATTAGTTTAAAGTTTGTTTATGACTTTTTGCTGGAAAAAAGGGAGAATGATGTAAAATATTGGGATATTGTTCATGTCTGACATCATCCATATGCATGTGCAGTACACTTGGTAATAAAGTGTGTTCTCTATGCCATTACTGAGTAGCATCAATATTACAATCTGCACAAATGGCTATATCAGACCACTTGTAGACGTCTGCAAATGGTCTGATTTTGTGCATATCCAGGCTTTCATTATAAGTTTATCAACAGGCTGAAAACATTTATCAGGAGGCTATAGTTAAGGCAGCGACCGAAGGTTGCTGTGGCTGATGATCGAAGGTCATCAGCAGGGGGACAAGCTCAAGAGGCTGGATGTGCCCCCCTCTCGAAGGGGGTTTTAGGGGTCTCCCCCTAGAAAATTTTGAGATTTTATGGCTTTTTTACTGCTATTTTGTGGCCTTCCAGATGCTTTTCTTTCTATGCATTTTAGGAGCTAAATTCATTCAGCATTTTATCAAGTTTGATAGCTATTTTTGTGTAAAATCATTTCAACAAACAGTGAAACAAAAATCCAAAGAGAGCAAGTACCAAAAAGTGACTGAGGAAGAGACCGCACAATTGTTTCGAAACATAGCGTCAAAGGATCATGCTGTCATTTGACAGCTAGGTTGAAGCTACTTCTCACCATGGCTTATATCTACATCAAGAGCCACACACACAAAAACAAACATAAACACAGAGAACAGCACAAATAGTATGGGCGATGTGTGGAGCCGCTTTTCCTTTATTACCGGTACATTTAATAAAAATAGCGTTAATGTTGACAATGTTGCTCCTCAGTGCATTTAGCGCCAGGGATACAAACTTTCTTCCTGTCATTGATAGCCTAGATTTTCTTAGGATATTGAATGGATATATTTATGAAAGATGTCACTTTAGCTTGTCCATGACAGTGAATTGATTTTTTTGCAGAACTCGATCGGCCAAGCCAAGTAGACATGCTTACTAATAACACCTGGGCCGCATTGATCACAACGTTGTTTTGTGATTTAAATTAAAATATTGTGATTACTACCCTTTTCAGAATTAGAGCGCGAAGCCTCTGCAGTGAACTGCAATAAAACTGCTCACACTAATTAGTTTCAGCTGTAGCCAGCTGTCAAAGTCGACAACATTGTATGTCCCATGCAGACAGTTTGTCTGGGGAAGTTGAAATAAAAAAGATTTGTACATGGACCAGTGCATGGTAATGTTACATTGTATCTTAATCTTGAACACATGGTGCCAATCGTTAACTCTCATTTACAACTCGAGCCTCAGACAGAGCTAGTTTTGCCTTTGTATAAGCAGACTTTTTGGTCTTTATCAAGTAGCCTTGTTCAACACCAAAGTGGCCACGGCTACAGCTGAAAATAATTAGTGTAAGCAGTTTTATTGCAGTTCACTGCAGTGGCTTCGCGCTCTAATTCTGAAAAGGGTTGTAATACGTCATATTGACTATAAAGTTGCAAACACAAAATCTGTTTGCCTTTATTGGACAATTTTTCTCAAACAACATGAATTCTCCTGTCAGCGTGTGACATAGGTATGATCTCTGTATGCATTTTCATGACAAATGAATCGAAATAAACAGCCATTTTTTAAAGTTTGCATTTCTCTTATTAGTTTTAGATTTCTTTCTTGTGCATTCAAAGTGTCCACATGTCAATACCATTGCACAGCACCTTGACAGCCTCATCAAATTACTTAAATCTGGACAGTTTGAGGAATGGGTACAATATAACAGTATACAGTAGCAGTCATTTGTCCTCAAGTTCTTGTAGATTTCTTTCAAGTTTCTGGTAATGTTTATGCTCTGATGGCATGTCATAGTTTTGCTAAAGATGCATGTCTCTGTTGCAAAGAAAACAAACAGATTGGGTAACTTGTAGCCTCTGCATTCAATTTTAGAAAGATGGGGTATCAGAGAGAACAAGACATTGATGGTGATATAATGACAAATGTATTCCCTGTAGCTTCCTCGGGACCATCAGTAAAACCAGCACCTTTCCTTTCCATCGATTAAAAGAAATCATTTCGCAATTGTCACACACAGACTCATCAGACCGAAATTTAGGTGGACGTTTCACATCTATATTCCTTGCACTTTCAAAGTACCACACCCTAGTGCGTATAACACAACTTCAGCCTCGCATTCCCAACCACCAGAAAAACACAACCACTATTTAAAAGTCAAACTCGCCCAATTTCACAATGACCTTATGGGCGTTGACACCTGTGTATATTACTGTCATTTGTGTACACGAAGGCAAAAAGCATATGTCCACCTCAAGATGTCCACCAAACTTTGACATTGTTCAACAATATCTTCCTAAATTTCGAAACAATTTATCCATGATTTTACAATTGTAGCAGCGTAACCTTCGCAGTAGTCGGCCGGCTGATGTGGCTTCGATCAACCTACACGGTGCATGGTATCTATATCCCCGAGACGGTATTCTAACCACAAACCACGGTCCTTAAAATGCAAGATCAATAGTTTTCACATGTCCAGCAATCTCGTAATTTACACTGATGGAACAAAAAACTTCAAAATTGATATGGCATGGACGTAACGTAAATGCATCATTCCATAGAGGGTCTAGTCGATAGTTTATCGCGTTTTCATGCAAACAGCATAACGGTACGCAGTCGGCAGGCCGGCGGGGCATCGACCTCCGGGTTCTACATGCACAGTGCACAGTAACTATATCCCCGAGAAGGTATTCTCAGCACAAACGCAAGATTAGTAGTTTTCACATGTCCACCAATCTCGTAATTTACACTGACAGGACAAAAAACTTCAAAATAGATCGAGTATTGTCTATCGCATTTGCTTTGACCTAAGGGTTCGATCTGCACGGTGCACAGTATCTGTATCCCCGAGAAGACTTCCTCACCACAAATCAAGATCGATAGTTTTCACAGGTCCACTACACTAACGACAAAAAAAGTTCAAAATTGACAGAGCATAGACATTCTAAGGTAAATGCATTATTGTCTATCGCATTTCCATGTACTAGGCCAATACACACACACGTACACCCTAACTTTCATTTTATTATTATTTCATGTACACAACAATCTAGCGTTTCCTTCGTGAGGTAACTTCGTGGTGGTAGTAAATATATATGTAGCACAGTGTGAATCACGTGGTGTGACTAAAAAGTTTAAGGAAGCTGTTGACGGAAGTGACGTTTGCCTCCCCTACTCTATTAGCTTTCTCATTTACATAACTTTGTCGCTAAAAATAATATGAATCAAACAGTAAAAATTATCTCATGTGATCAGTATAGTATACAACAACACCAAAGTAAAATTTGTTGAACAAAACTTAAGAGTAGAGACGCTGAGGTCACAGTCACCATTAGCACGGCATCAAACAAATAAGAAAGGGAAAAAAGTCTAACATTTTTTCAACCTCGTATTGAACGTTATAAATATGAGTATTTTATGACTCATTCGACTCATGATAAAATGTCATTTTAATTAGCAAACAAGTCATCGTTGATGACACAGTCCCCGCTTGTCCATTTTGTTATAATCTTTGGTGTCTAGGTAGCTGTGGTCTCGGTAGGTGTGGAATGATATTGATGCAACGGGTGCATCAGGCCTGTGACTTGTATTATAAAGTAATCTGAGGAACGTTTAATAAATGACTCATCTCTGCCGGTAATGACCACTGAAGGAACTTTTGATTACATCACACATAACGATGCCCTCACTGCCTCTAATGTCATGACAGCACATACTATACACATGGTTTGGTGGAAATTTCGAAATAGTATGGGATCGGGTATGTTGTTGTAATCAGCCATTTCAGATCATTTAATGAAACAAATTAATGTGCACAAGAATGCAGCCATAGTATTTTATCTTCGTATCACGTTTGAACAAAATCAGTCCATCGAGGGAGAGTGACCTATGTTTATGTTTTAAAGACATAAAAAAATCACACCAAAATTGAAATCAAATGGCTGTCTATTGACCGTATGGATCATAGCAAAAAATTTGTAGACATGCATATGTATGCCATAGTACTTTATCTTTGTACCAAGTCTCAACAACATTGGCTAAAGAATATTTGCATATGATTAAGCCTCAAAGACATGAACAAATCCAAAAATGATAATCTGGCAGCCATATTGGAACATAATGTCACAAAGTAAATTGACATGTATACGTATGCCATAGTGCTTAATCTTTGTGCCAAGTTTGGACAAAATTGGTGTAATGACCTTTGAATTACGCTTCAAAGACATGCAAAATTCCAACAAAATGGCAGTTCTGCAGCCATATTGGATCCTATTGCAAGGTTAATTGATACATGCATATGTATGCCATAGTACTGTGCTTTGCCTTTAAGGCAAGCGGCAGGCTCACCTATTTTTCACACTTAATGTACCCACCTTACATACAGCCACATCATACATCATTTGAAAGCTTATTATCTCTACTTCAAGAAAATTGACGATGTGGAGCTGCCAAGTAGGGCCGTAACCCCCTAATTTGCATAATTCACATGGGGTACCCAATTTGCATAAATGTGATATAAAATTAGGGAATTCATTGTTAACTACTCTAAACATACTTTTAAACTATCGAGTGATATATCAAATGAAAGGTATTTGCATGTAGAATACAAAATTGATATCCATAAAGATATTTAAAATGGTTTTACTGAAATATTTTCATATTAATACTGACAAAAATAATTTACCCTTTTGAATAACAATATTTAAAATATTTGATCACATACAGCCACATCATACAGCCACATTATAAACCATTTGAAAGCCTACTGTCTCAACTTGAAGAAAATACACAACATTTAGCTGTCAAGTACGGCCGTAGCTCCTAATTTGCATAAGTCCCACGGGTACCCAATTTGCATAAATGCAATTAATATTAGATATTTATTATTCACTACACGAAACATACTTTTAAACTATCGAGTGATATATCAAATGAAAGGTATTTGCATGTAGAATACTGAAAAGATATCCCAAAAGACATTTAAATTCATTTTACTGAAATATTGTCATATTTATATTGAAAAAATATTTTCCCCTTTTCAATAACAATATTTTTAAAAAATTAATACAAAAGCCAAATCGTACAGCATCATCATACGTTATTTGAAAGTTTACTATCTCTACTTCAAGAAAATTGACAATGTGGAGCTGTCAAGTACGGAACTGGCCCTTAATTTGCATAATTTACATGGGTACCCTATTTGCATAAATGCGATATAAAATTAGAAATTTATTTACTACTATAAACATACTTTAAACTATCGAGTGATATATCAAATGAAAGGTATTTGCATGGAGAATACAAAATGGATATCCAAAGAGATATTAAAATGATTTTACTAAAATTTTTTCGTACTAATGTAGAACAATATACTTTTGAATAACGATATTTTAATAATTTTAACACATAGAACCGCATCACACAACCACATCAAACGTTATTTGAAAGCCTATTATCTCTGCCTCATGAAAAATGACAATATGCAGCTGACAAACAGGGCTGTAATGATTAAATTTGCATAATGCACACGGGTACCTAATTTGCATGAATACAATATAGAATTACAAAATCCATTGTTAAGTACTCTAAACTTACTTTTCAACTATCAAGTGATATATCAAATGATAGGTATTTGCATGTAGAATAGAATCATGAACTCCAAACGTGTATTCAAAATATTCTTATTGAATATTTTCAATTAAATCGTAAACATCTTGACTAAGTTTTAATATTCAAAATATTGTGTACTTAACACCAATAATGCTAACGTTATGGGGACAAATATCCGAATTTGTTTTGCAATTGATTTTTTGTTTATTAAGGATACGCAAACTGGAACCTTTTCCTGTCTAATTCCCATATAGCTGAACAACAAGAATACATAAAACCAATTGGAACTAATTCGGGATAATTGGGTCTCCATATTTTGCGAATTTTCTAAAACGTGTTTTGCGCTCTATAGTTGAGTGTTGAAATATATAAGTTACTCTTAAAAACAAGTAAAAAGAAAAGCAGATGAGCTTAAATTTGCAAATTAAACCGACATTACTTCACCGTCCAATTATCCCAAATTAGTTCCAATCTTGTTACAAATAGCTGTGTGTTGAATGGCCCTTTTGTATTATTGATGTCATTTTTGTTTCAATTTCTCTAGAAATCTTGTTTGATGGAGACATCATTGGTTACTACATCTGTGTTACATCTGTATTTTCAGTTCAGTTATGTGGAATATGTAGACGGAAGGCACCATATTTCATTTATCGTATTTATTGTTATATAATGAAGGAAAAGCAACTCAACACACCGTTCATATCTTCGTTGTTTGCATTTTGTGTATGATATTGTGTATATTGTCAGTGTATACCGGTATTATGTTTGACTGTTTTATATAAAGTGTTAATTAGCCATGGAGATTATTCCAGTTAACAGTAAAATACTAGCACCACTTACAAGTTGGTACCTCATGCTAAAAATACAAGTGAACAAAATGACGCCCAAGAGGAAAGTTCGTGGGCCGCCCGATTATAAGTGGATGATGCAGTCCAACCTTTCACAGATCAAAATTCATTGACTATTTTCTCAAATAAATCATGAAGAAATAAACAACATACCGGTACATCAAAGATACGACAGATCTTACACGGGAAATTGAGACAAGAAAAAGTTCCGGCCAATGCGACATTGGTAACACTAGACATTGTTTCAATGTACACTGATACAACGCACAATGAAGCAATGGAATCAGTCGACAGAGCATTAAATCAGGAAAGATCATCAAATGATTGCATAATCAAACAACCAACAACAAAATACATGATAGCTATGCTGAAAATGATCTTGAAAAACAACACTTTCAAGTCAACAGTGAATTTTACCGTCACGTATTTGGGTGCGGTACGAGATCTCCAGTTTTACCTGAAATTCCCGACATTACATTTCACGAGACGAAATGAGAATAATTCAGCAACACACTGAACAAATATCGCTCTGACTGAGATTCAGAAACGATGTATGATTCTCATTGGAACTCAACACGAGCTTAATGAATTCATATCAAACATGAACAAATGCATCATACTTTCAAATTTGCGAAGGTCTTCTCGAGAAATCATATCGTTAGACATTATCTATAAATGTCATCGGTGGAACAAAGAGAACATTCTCGACTGCAAAACACACAAATCGAACAGATACATTGCGGTTCATGAAACCAAACAGCAACATTCAAGGGCCTTGTTAAACGCAAAACATTACGATACATTAGAACAATCATGCAACAACAAGGCAATAGAGAATACAAGATATTTTTGAGATAAAAGTAATGAAATGCGACCAAACGATTCTAAATCTTGTTTAATTATTACTAACTTTGGACAATAGGATGACATTTAAATGTTATTAAATTTTCATTAAATTAATTTCAAAACCTTGGAATTGTAAAAAGTAAAAGGGAACCAAAACATTTTCAGGTTCCCTATATGCAGATCAAAATCTCCAAATACCCTACAATCTCCCAAAATTTTCGAATCCAACCCGAATTCCTCTGCCTCTCACCGTTATTTGTGAGCGTAGCCTAATCACATACCTAAGAAACGGAAATATAAGCGTTACGATGATCTCCGATTCAAATGAGCGTACACAAATACAGCCTGAACGAACAGTAGACATTCTAGCTTCCGTACTTGAACAAACTAAACTTCAGTGGAACAACTCGATTGGTAACACCTACAATCATTCAATCAGTGCACATGTTTCACAAACAAAAAATGAAGGACCGATGAAGACAACTCTATTCTCGAAAGGTAGCATCAAAGGATCGCAGTGTCACATTAGTCTTGCTACCCCATAGGGCAGGACACGTAGATTAGGATTACGTCTCGCCATGGCAAATCAACACTATACATAAAACGGCCAAACATCATTAGGGGACGTTTCCATCTAAAAAACAGTGCATATTCAATGCACATTCACCCCTTGAAATAGGGGTATGGAGCTCCTAATTAAAGTTATTTGCCATCTGGTAAGCTGTTTGCAATATGTGATTAGAGATAGCGATTAAGTGGGTGTACAGGGAAGACATCTCTGCCTTACACACTTCACTCATACAGATAATCGTTCGCC
>LD396474.1:14236-27706 GCA_001465055.1 Ptychodera flava
ATCATATTTTTCATCTACACCACAAATATCAAATCAGTAAGTACTGCGGTTCTCAAGATATTTGAGTGGACGGACGCCTCACAAACGGACATACATACATACATACAGACTGACGACGGACGCTGGACGGATACCCATCCCAATAGCTTCTATAGATTATAGTCTATAGTAGCTAACAACTACAATAGTGTCGTTCGTGTGGATCTTTTTGTTGCATTGACACTTTAGTTAATTTTTTTAAAATTCCATTATTCAAAAGACGAAATATTTATTTCAACAGAAATATGAAAATATTTCCTTAAATTAATTTAAATATCACTTTTGATATCAATTTTGTGTTTTACATGCAAATACCATTACCACAGACCATATATCACTCGATAGTGTAAAAGTGTGTTTAGAATAATTAACAATGAATTTTCTAATTTAATATCTCATTTCTGCAAATTGCTTACCAGTGTAATTTATGGACATAAAGGGGTACGGCCTTCCTTGATAGCTCCACATTGTAAATTTTCTTCAAGTAGATATAATAAGCTTTCAAATGACATATGATGTGACTGTATGATAGGACTGTATGTGTTAAAATTTTTAAAATATTGTTATTCTAAAGGGGAAAATATTTTTTCCATATAAATATGAAAATATTTCAGTGAAATCAATTTCAATATATCTTTGAATATTCATTTTGTACTCTACATGCAACTACCTTTCATTTGATATATCACTCGATAGTTTAAACGTTTGTTTAGAAAAGTTAATTATCAATTTATGATATGCAAATTGGGTATGCGTGTTTATTATGCAAATTAGGAGATTATGGCCCGATTTGGTCACTCCAAATTGTCAATTTTTTTGAAGTACAGATAATAAGCTTTCAAATGATGTATAATGTGGCTGTGTGTTGTGGCTGAATGTGTTAAAATTTTTAAAATATTGTTATTCAAAAGGGGAAAATATTGTTTTCCATATAAACATGAAAATATTTCAGTATAATCAATTTCAATATCTCTTTAAATATCCATTTTGTATTTAACATGAAAAGACCTTTCATTTGATATATCACTCGATAGTTTAAACGTATCGTTAGAGAAGTTAACAATAAATTTCAAATATTATATCGCATTTATGCAAATTGGGTACCCTTGTTAATTATGCAAATTAGGAGGTTATGGCCCTACTTGGCAGCTCCACATCGTCAATTTTCTTAAAGTAGAGATAATAAGCTTTCAAATGACGTATGATGTGGCCGTAAGTAAGGTGGGTACATTAAACTCCTAAAATAAGGCCCTTTTTGTGGATTCGCCGCTCGCCTATTTGTGCCAAGTTTGAACAAAATCGGTTCAAGGATGTTTGAGTTATGGTTCAAAGACATGAAAAAAATCGCAAAAAAATGGCCGCCTGTCGGCCATATTGGATCATATCATGAAATAAATTGGTGTTCCTATGAAGTGCATAATGCTTTGCTTTTGTGCCAAGTTTGAACAGATCGATTCAAGGATGTCTGAGTCATGGTTCAAAGACACGAAAAATCGCAAACAAAATGGCCGCCCCGCAGCCATATTGGATCGTATCACAAAATAATTTGACATGCATATGTAGGCCATAGTGTTATGCCTTTGTGCCAAGTTTGAACAGAGTCTGTTCAAGGATGTGTCGGAGTTATGGTCTAAAGACATGAAAAATCGCAACAAAATGGCAGCCTCACGCCCATATTGGATCGTATCACAAAATAAATCGCCGCGCATCTGTAGGTTATAGTGCTCTGCCTTTGTGCCAAGTTTGAACAAAATTGGTTCAGCAGTGTCTGAGAAACTGTTGTTGACGGACGCACACACGCACGCACGGGACCCAATCTATAAGGACTAATTAGTTTTACCCTTGGTGATTGATCGTTTCTATCACTAGAAATGACTACATATGTTCTGCACCACAGGCAAGCCTTGCCACTTCGATGCCTGGTATGCATGATTTTATACACACATTTAACATTTTCATATATTACAGGAAGGAACCTAACGACTGGATTGTTTGTACAGGATAAACAACAGAAAATCGACACCGAAATATATCTGACGTGTAAGACTTACAGTAAGCCTTGAGACAGAATACTATCACCAGTCTATGGTGCAAATTAATGTCTTTACGACACTTGTGTACAAATAATGTGTATATTATATTTGATGTTCGGACCTGTGCGGAGTAGCGAAAGTTAGTGCTTGCTTGGACCTACAAACAACAAAGGTAAAACGGAGCAGTTTTTGAAACACTAGTACATTGAATGAACAATGATTCTGAGGAAGACACGTCGATATACTAATAGGGCAGCTGTAATACAAACTTCTCATTGACGCACATGCTTTCCCGGCGTTTTTATATGTTTCCATACTTACACATAGGATACACTGTTACATGTATTTGACAATCAATTTTCTGAACCGAGATTGCAAATCAGACGCAAGGAAATTTAATTTAAAAATGGAGTGAACTCATTAAATACCTAACCGTCCTTTACTTTTAGACTCTGCAAAAACGAGAATTTAGGAGCGCATCTGAGATATACTACTATGGTAGTACTAAGCTACCTCTGCTCATTTTTTGCTGCTTAGCTGTGTAGAGCTGTTTCGAGCTGCCATCGCGCTGCCATTGCTCTTAAGTGAAGTGTCAACAACGAACGATTTTGAGCTGCATAACGGCTGTTGACCAATCCTGCAGCTAAGAGCTGCACAAGTCTGCATTTTGTCTGTCAGAGACCACAGGGAACAGATGAAAGGACCCTGGGGTGGGGAGGAGGTTTTTTGTGCGACGGTTTACCTTATTTGATTTTATTAATATTGACTGTGATATTTCAAATAAAGAGTTCAACTCCACACCGTCTGACTGCTTTATATATTACCGACAAGTCCTTATCTCCTCTCCAACTTGTGTATACACCACTGTAATTGCTCCGAAAACATTGCCAACTTGCTAATCCGCTGTCCGTATCAGCGGATTAAGTGATTGAGTCAACACCACAGCCGTCACACACGTAGTAAAATAAGGAAAGGGTTGAAGATCTCAGAAACAGTATCACAAAAAACGCAAATCTGAGCAGATATAGAAGTCAATCAATATTTAACGACTATCAAAAGCATCGCTATACCGATGAACTGTTACATGCCAAAGTATGCTGTCTAAAATGGTCATCTTGAGCCAGAAAACCAACCTACGTTTTTGAGTCGATCATGGTCCGATGTCGTCCGTAAGAGCGGAAGTCGGAAGTAGAACCTTTTGACCTCAAACCTGTTTATTTCCAATCAAGAAGTAAACATATTTCCCATGATGCTTTTGATGTTACATAATGTCAAAGTTAGTACATCATGCTCAAAATGAGCAAAAGTTTTATAAGATCACGCCACACGACTGATTTTAATCAATCCAACAAAATCAATTCAATTTGTATCCTTTTTGTCACAAAGTGTTGCTAATGATGAGTTCGAGAATATAACCAAAACTTCTATAAATCCTGCACGGAAAGAACTGAAGGGCAAGGTATCACGTTTCCTGCCTCTGCATCAACACAAACCTCCTTGGTCAATCGAGGTGGCAGCTTCTTCAGCCACAGACAAGGAGAATTTTTCTCCTTGTAGCGAGGCTCAGACAGCATCAACCGAACGAACATCGCTGCAGGCAGCTCAATATAGATTGATGTCATTGTGTATGCCAGTATTAAACACTATCCATATTCAGATATTATTCGATGCCACCATCGTCACCGTACATCTATAGCGTCTATCGTAAACATAGCACACCGTCATCGACTGTGACTGACTCGTTTGCCCGGCCTCCCCGCTACATCAGCGACAATCCGTACCAATGAAGTTCTCACCTACAGTTATACTCACAGCACTGTGAAGGGGTTCGGATTTTTCAACCACCAAAACAATATTCAAAGTTTCAATATACCTAAATGACATAACTTTTAGTTCTGCTTTTTTCTATACAATTTCTGTGTCATTCGCTCTTCTGTATTGCCTGATCTCTCATTCACCGCGCTCGTATGCGTTTCACCTACTGACGTCACTCCGCGATCGAGAATATTAACCCCAGTAATTACCAGGCTTACGAATAGACAGACATTTTCTTGCCTGTTCTCGTTTTAAAATGTTAGTGTGTTTTTCACTTCCACGTCCATGTGTAGCGTAAGTTATAGCATTTTCCCCAAAGACGGACAGCCCTCGCTTCAGTTTCCGAGAACTAGATGGATAAAATCATCAACTCCTTATTCAGTTTTTTGTTTGTGTGCTGGTACTGCAAGCACGCCTTTTCAATAAAAACGATTTCATGGTATTACATTGTCTGTGTATTCTGTCTGTAAAACCGTCAGCGGCTGCGTTTAGGCTGTTGCGCGGCACAACAGAGAGTCCACGCTGACTTTTATATATTTTCGCTATATTGTTATGTGCTTTCCATCGTTATCATTCCTCAAACACGCAACTCAACGACGGCAGCACATAATCTTAATGAGCTGAAAGGATGGACTTAGCTTTTTAAACTCCTAGGGTAGGAAAATGTAGTCAGGAACTTAATCTATGCCATCAAAAATTTTGTAACGTTGCTGTTCCCTTTCAGGCTGTCCAGATGTATTTTAATTTTTTTCTGAGCTGGATCTAGACATGGCTGTTGTTAGCAAATTTTTAATTCTTCTACATTTTCTCTCCTGATGGGTCAGACGGTAGCCTAGTTGATTTCATCACAGACAAGGAGCTTCAATTTCTCTCCGCGAGAATAGTTTAAGCGTCCATGGTCGTAGATTTCAGGTTTCCGATTTTTTCCCAATATTTCTCTCTACAACCGATTGCACCAGGTCGTGGCTGTAAAGTGTTGAATTTTCACGACATTTTTCTCACTGACCGTGACTCTCAGGTATTCGACTTCATTTTCTGTCCACGACCGGTTGAGGTAGTTGCCGTAAAGTCTTAAATTTTTCCCGGCATTTTCTCAACGATCCGTCATGAGGTTATGGCTTTCAAGCTTTGACTTTTTTCCCAGTAATTTTTTCAACGACCAGTCGTGGCTATAAAGTGTTGAATTTAGCCCGAAATTTTCTCAATGATGGGTCATGAGGTTATGGCTTTCAGGTTTTTACTTTTTTTCCCGGTAATTTTTCTCCATGACCGATCGTGAGGTCGTGGCTGTGAGTGTAAAGTGTGGAATTTTTGCCAGCACTTGTCTACACGACTGGTCGCGAGGTTGTTGCTTTCAGTAATTTCTCTCAAAGGCCGGTCACTAGGGAGCTCCTTTACCGTTTATTTATGAATAATAAGTTGTGTACCTTCCTGTTTATTTACGAATTCATGAATATTTTAAGCGTCCACTAGTTTTACGGACAACATCGTGACACTGTGTCTGTGATTTTCAACCCTTTCCTTATTTTACAACGTGTGTGATGGCTGTGGTGCTGACTCATCACTTAATCCGCTGATACGGACAGCAGATTAGCAAGTTGGCAATGTTTTCGGAGCAATTACAATGGTGTATACACAAGTTGGAGAGGAGATAAGGACTTGTCGGTAATATATAAAGCAGTCAGACAGTGTGGAGTTGAACTCTTTATTTGAAATATCAAAGTCAAAATTAATAAAATCAAATAAGGTAAACCCATGCACAAAAAACCTCCTCCCCACCCCAGGGTCCTTTCATCTGTTCCCTGTGCAGAGACACTCGAATCTGCAGCAGACAAATGACAGCTCTAAACACTCTGTGCAGATCTGCATTTGAGCTGCTTTGAACTGCTACAGCTCTGAAACCAATCTGTTACAACTCAGAGAAGATCTGCAAGTTTGCTATGGGAAGATACAATAATTATTATGCAACACTGGCAATTGCACCAATTTTACAATATGACATCTACAGATAATAACATATGTGATAGAAACCATATATTGTGTCATATATAAGTGTCATATAAAAATAATAAATTACCATGCTTTTCATGTTTCTGTTCTTTTTCCAACTTTGCAACTTGCCCTTCTTTCTCATGCTCAGGCCTTTCAGAGAGAAATGCAATGGGGACATTTTTTGTGTCTTTTCTGCCAACTTCTCCCGGCATCCATGGTTGTGCATGTGTAGTTGCCTCCATCTCACTTCCCTCCCTGCCAGTCTTAGGTTGTGTTGAAGTGGCTGTCTCCATTTCACTGTTATCTCTGCGAGCCATCTCAGGTTTTGACATTTGGTCATCCATCCTTGGGATGTTAGTTTTGGTGAGAGCAAAATCCATTCTCGTGTCAGTGATTTCTAAATATGGGCAACAGATATAAATTAAAAACTATCTACTGTTGATTGACCAATTAGAGTGCTCAATTCAGGGTGTTTTATTTACTCATAAAGCCTTGGTCACCAAATTCCAGAAACGAATGAGAGCGCCGTAGTAAAGTACTGTCCAATCAAAAGTGAACATGTCATATTCTGTAGACATCTGGTACGTTTTAATATTCAAATTTGGTAACACAGCAGAAACCAGCTGCAACACAAAATCTGCTGTGCCCTAGGGCATTTATAGGATGTTCCATTACATTGGAAGGCTATTTCACAAATAAAAGTTTTAATTCATTGACGTAAACACATTGAAAACGAAAATATATCAGTTAGGGGCGATAGTTTTTAAGTCGGATAAAACCCTCGTACTCGGGCTTTATCCTATACATAAATATGTTGTTTGCATAATTATTTTTAAAATAAGGACTGTGGTCATTTAACCTTTAAACAGTGACCACTTGCCCCTAATCAAATTACATGTGCAATAGGAAGAAATTATTCTTTTTGATGAAGTTATCATTAGCTGAACGAAAATCAAGATGCCATTATTATTGCTCTAACAGAGATCAAACAAACTCAAGACCTTGAATTTCATTTTATTTTATGCAACCATGGTAGTCAAGTTTACGATAGAACTGTCAGCAACAAAATTCCTGTGAGTGAGTGAGAGCAGAGTAAGTTTGAGCATTGATTTGATGTGTATCAGTAATCAATCAAATGTCAATTGCAATGGGAAAAAATTGTAACTGGATAATCCAGATAGAAAATACCCTGCATTTGTGAACTTACGTCTATCTTATTCAGCTACACTTTAGCTTTCAGAGACCTACAAACATGGAAGATGCCCGATACCCTGGTACATTATATGTATTAGACCCAATGCGGGACAGTTGTAATTAAGGTAGTGACTCAGGTTTGTTGGTCAATTTTAGCGATTTTGTGATTATTTCATATTCTGAACCCCTAAAATATGATCTTTGTATTAGAGAAAACTGTAAGGTAACATTGTACTAGGAAATGTCTGAAATTTTAGTGAAAACACGGCCTTCTAACCACTGCGCGAGTTATTATTTTCTTTTTCTTTAAACGGTCCAGATTACTGTCAGCATTCTCGTTATACCTTGAAGGAGATTATGTAAATTTTTACGCACTATGTTGCGCATGCGCGCACGTCTTCATAAGAGATGCAAGTCCAACATGGCTGACGACAGCCGGCAGTATAAGCGGTGTAGAAAACTTAAACGGGGGCCAAAGAGACTCTATTTAATCTTCACTGGAAAATATGGTTCTAAAACAGCAGCCCATATTTTGGACTTAGTTTTTAAATTGTCAATCCGATACTGTTGTTTCGGTCTAGAGCACAGCAACGTACGCGAAATGTCGCTTCACAATCGGTGCCAGTCTATTTCTATCTGTGGTCAAGAGAGTGTCGCTGGGTGTCGCCACGTCGCCGTTTCAGTTTTACAATCAGTGAATCTGTCAAGTATCGCCTCAGTCGTTTATTTTAAGTCATGAAGAATCGCTTTTACGTGTAACTGAAGTTGATTTTGGTTTCATACCCGGGACCATAATAGTACATGTCACAGTCGAAAGTGAAATAGCGCACGAAATACCCGGTATCATTCCTGATGGTGAGCACAAAGACTGCAGCAGATCACATGTGAAAACTACAAAAACAAGTGCGACTTACTCGCATTCCTTGAACTTCTCAACTACAGAATTTTTTAGAGCATCGAGAGTTGGTCGTTTCATCTTCAAAAGCAAGCAAGCAAGTGACGTCCTTTACTATAGGCACCAAAATCGGCTAAAATGAACTTGACAACCATTTCACACTTGGTACGTGCATAAATTACAGGCTATGAGACCGGAAGTCGAGCGCTTGCGAGCAAGCGAACGCGCATCGTCGGCAGAACGCAAACCTGTAAACCATTCCGGCTGTATTTTTTCTAGTCTTGTAACCAAGCTCTAACCGTTACCAAACAGTGTACAGTTAATATAATTATAAGCTAGATACGTATTTGACAAACAGATTAAGCCCTGAATTATCTTTCTAGTGTTTATCGTGTAAATGGTACCAACCGCTTACGCTGGAAAGCCTCACGTTTCCACACACAATTTTCATCATTTTTAGTTGAACTAGTGTTCAGGACTTGTCACAAATTCTCCAATCTGATGCCCGATATTTAACCTAGACCCAGATTGAATGAATTTTTTTTTAGACGCACAAAAATCTGACTTTTTCAGCGATTTTGTGTGGAAAATGGGACGTTTACACAAATCATCGATTTTCTCAGTTCCGATTGTTGCTATGTATGCGCACCTTCAAATGAGTGTAAGTCAGCGACGCGTGAGTGGATTTCCCCAATTCTTCGCATGCTAACACTTCATGATTAGACCTGAAAAACCGTGTTTTAGATTTTTGATTAAACCCCCTGAAGGGACGATAACTTGACAAACGTGAACAAAAGCCGTTAATTTATGCAAAAATCCGACAGTTCACACTTTGAAGGCTCACTGTTGCAGAAACGATACGAATTTCAAAAATCCAAAACACGGTTTTTCCCCCAGTATATCCAGCTGTCTAGTGCCGTTAACAGATCACTTAGTGGTGCTGCCAATTCTTACTTATATTTTTTTAAGTGAAAAATCTCAAAATCACACGTTTTTGACTTAAACAAACATACGAATGCATGTTTTGACAACTGAACAAAATTTTTACCTTCTTCAAATATAGACCTAACAGAAAATGTACAACATGTTGGGTGTGAGACCCCGTTTTTGATGTGAAACTTTTGATTGAAAATAAGTGTCAACGAACCTGAGTCACTACCTTAAAGTCTTATACACTTATAAGCTTTATTTGTCTCTCACCATCATATCCTTTTCTTGTAATTTTCAATTTTTTGCTATGATTAACTGTCCTATTCTTAGAAAATTTCAATTAAGGCCAAAAAAATGGTTTTGCACGTCGCCAAAAAAGCATGCGCGTCACACCTTTTTTTAAATATTTTTCAAACCAAGAAATCAAGGCTGTGTGTTTTATATTTTACAGGGCACTGCCAATCTCAACTTATTGCCAAATAGACTGCCAAGACATACTGCGCATGTGGGGGGCTCGCTATTCGCATAGTCTAGAAAACGAAAACTTGTAGAAGTAGATGTCGATCAGCGCTTGAGTGTACAGGTTGTATGAAGACATGTGCAAAGGAATACTCAGAGCAAGAGACAGGTTTGTCTAGCAAATATGAACAGTGTCTGGTTGAAGCGTCTGTTTCAAGCGCAGCAAATGGTATTTTCCAGACGATTCCTTTGAATTCCAAACTCAAGGATTGCACTGAATTCGGCAAGTATATGTCCTGATTTCTGACAATGCTAAAAAAGATCCTCCCGCAGCCTGTCAAGAATGCATTTTCCGTATTGATGGTTGAAAGACATTGAAAAGTGTGGCCAAAGTTTAGCAATTTGGATTGCCCGAACAGACGGTCTGAACTGAGAAACGCTTAGATCATCAGATGGCTTCAAGATCTCCATATAGGCAGGACAAACGAGCATATATCTTTGGGTGAACACTTTGTTACTACTTTGGAAGACTGTCTATGGATAATTGATCCCCATCTTCAGAAATTGAGTGATCAGGCCTGCAGACTGCCGGAACAATTTGACAGGTTTCAAGCGTATAACATCCCACAGAGCCACAAGCACGTGACAAAGAAAATGCAGAAGAACTGTAACGTTTTGTATGTAATTAAATACCATTGATTTTGAAAAACAAGGGAAATAACTTCATTTCACTGTGTACTTTGGAAAACACGTATGCCAAAAGTAAAAATATAAACTTCATTTGGTGTTCATTTGAAATAAATATGAAAATCAATATAGTCAGTGCTTTTCTGTTTTTTAAGGTCATGGGATAGTCATTGGTACAGTAGAACCGGGTTTAAATACCATGGAAATACCTAATAAAAATTTTTGCATAAATTTTATACACAGCATGACATTAAATTTGTATTGGTCAGGATGTATCTTTTCAGTTGTGGGAGTAATTTCAGCAGTCACACTCAAATGGAAAATTTAGCATGTTGTATTTCAAATGTTCATAGTCTTTTCATTGACAGCGTACAACAGCCAGTCTCCCTCATCTGTAGTCTTTTGATGGACCTTATACTAAAGGATGAGCCCTTCCAAGCATTCAGTGCTGCATCTGATTGTGAAATCAAGGATCTAGGGAACATCCTTCATCAAATAGACCCAGCTCTACACATGAAGGTAACAAAGAAAGAAACATGGAAATCAGACAACGTAGCCAAGTTCTATGAAGATGACTGTCAGACCAGGCATTATTCATTCACTGTGAATTGTAATCCATTGATAACTGAAGAGATGGCTGCTGATGTTTACCCCACCTGTAGACTTTATTCAGCACCTGCCTAAAATATCTAAAACGGATGAGAAAAATCTTCACAAAAACAGCAAAAAACACTAGCTAACACTTGAGCATAATGCACAAACACTGAATTCTGAACAGTGAACACTTGTAAGGACTGATTACAAACACTGAATTCTGAACAGTGAACACTTGTAATATGAACATTAAATATGAAATTTTTTTGCTTCTTGGTAATTTCTTGACACCCCTCAGAAAGAAAAAGCAAAGCCGCATCACCGCATCATTTCCGAAATTTTGCTTGGATGAGAAAAGGACCTTTCTTTTGCCTAATTGTCATGTTTAGTATCTTTCATCTATGTGCTGTAAAACACAAAAAAGTGTCTCACCTTTCACATCTTCACTATCTTTGGAATGTTGATGTCCCAATATTGCCAGTTTTGCCTCTAGATCTCTGATGATCTTCTCTTTCTCTTCCAGTTCGGATGAAAATGTCTCTCGCATAGCCTCTAGATCACTGATGGTCTTTTCTTTCTCTTCAAGATCGGATGAAAATGTGTCTCTCATAGATTGTATTTGCCTCATAAATGATTTCTCATTACTGACTGATTTCTGTGTTAAATCAGTGATTTGTTCTTCCAAAGTGGCCTTTCCCTTTCTGGCTTCATCTAATTGATGCTTTAGAACTGACTTTTGAAGATCTGTTTTAGAATCTTTCTCACTAATTACTCTTGCTGAAAGCTCAACTATGTAGTCTGTGATTTGGATCTGGCTAATTTTACACGGAAGTAAACTTCTAGCAACTAAACTGACATTTTCATCCCGTACTGGTGGAGTTAGAACTTTAACACCGTCCCTGGTGAGTTGTGCTTCCAGTGCTGTGATGAAGGAAAAGAAGAAATATTGTCTATGACAAACAAAACACATTATATGACTAATTGCTGGTTTACAGCGTGCTTTTCCTGAAGTTAAAATATCAAAATAACAAAACACCATGGCACATTTGATTGTTTCCAAATCACGCTCAGCAAGCTTTGAAGTAAAGTACTCACTATACACATAAAATATTCAAATTATGAAATAATATTTCCAGTGAAATCTTACACAGCTATGTTGTGGCATAATAGATTTGTTGTTGAAAACTTAATATACACGTAAGTTTCACTATGATTCAGATTATTCATCTTCAGAAGCCAACAACATACCACTTTTGACCTGCTTTCATGAAACCTTACGGTGCCAGCAGGAACGGTTTACATTTACCGAAAACATTTTCAATACACTATACGTGGGAGGGCAAACCTCTCATAAACTGTCTACAGCTCATGAAAAAACAGTTGAAAAGACATGTTGTTACAGTCGAGATAGTTAGCAGGAGTAGGAGATGAGTCTTCTTCATTATTTTGCAAGCTAAATCAGTGACACCAATCGGTGTTATATGGTAAACTACAAAAAAGTCTACGGGTTGGCTCACAGTGGTTCTGTGGTGATTCCCAGCTCAATTGATATATGCCAGAGCATGTGTATTCACAGCTATTACCTTGAGTAGTCATGTCCTGACTTGCTCCATCAGTCAAGAGATACCTTGTAACACCAAGAAGTGCTAAGATATCCTGTCTATGGGATAGGATATGTTGAACCGTGTCTGTACTTGTCGGTACTTGCAGAATGTTACACTGCCTCCCTTGCAGTCTGATGCAATTCTCAGCTTTTAACATTGTCTGTACAGCACTTTCAGTGAACGACTTAATATCTAGTGCTGGGTTAACCTCAATTAGCAACAACTTTGCTACATCCTTTTCTGAAATGACATTGAGGTATCAAAAATAAGAGTTGTTGAGTACAAACGCATGATAGGCGTATTAATTACCGGAATGTACTATACATAATTGTTTGACATGATAATTGCACACAGGTTGATACTTATTATGCTTTGTAAAACTGTGTTTACGTTTTATTGAGTCTATTTTACCATGATGATCCTACTGGTAGCCAATGGATAAATTTAAGTTCTCTTTGAACAGCAAAAGTGAAAGTCACCGACTATCTATTCTTGTATGCCTGAATACTGTCATATATATGATATCAGTAGACCAGAGGGTCGTGTAAAACTCTTTTCACAAGAAAGAGTATCAAAAACACTTTATATTATTTTGCCAGTTTTTACACTTCCATATAAAATGTTGTTTTTCCCCTACATTTTTCATGTATTACAAATGTAAATAACACTACTTTCTTTATCGACTGTTGAAATGTCCTTTGAAACAACACATTCCTGTGAAGCAAGGGGGAGAATATGAACTACTGAGATGTACCAAGTATGCCATTGTGCTGCGTCATGCAGTTGTAATGTTATTTAGTAGGCAGTCAATCACATGATTTATTACTTCACAAATTGCTACAGCTAAATCAGTTAACTTACTTTCAAGATATATGAGCGAGGTACACATACTGTTATTGGTTAACATGCGAATTGCAAATCTCTACGAATTTCCTATTTCTTGCTAAATACCATGGGGTGGTAAAACTCTTGGGCAAGCCTTCAACAAATAGAATCTTGATGGACATACACTTGCCCCTACCCAGGAAGTATGTACCAGTTAAATGACAAGTATAGAAGCTGTAATGTGAACAATATGTGCACTCAATATCTACACATACCTTGTTGTGGGTCACTCTGATCATTGTCTGTTTGGACAGTTTCTGTGGTCTTACAAAAGAAATGACCAATAAAAATGTTATTAAGGCATTCACAAATAATGGTTTGGGCGCAGGCTGGAGGATCACCA
>LD396579.1:0-15676 GCA_001465055.1 Ptychodera flava
ATTTGATATTCAGGAGGGGGTAGGGTCTAGAAGATCGATGATGTAGCATTACTTTTTTACCAGACCCCTTGTGCATTTTTTGCCCACTCCCACCTTTTCTTTTTATCAAGCCTTCTCTGTTTTTTGTTGTTGACATTTGCTTATGTTTTTAGGATCTGCTTCTCCCATTGCTATAGAAGTTGCTTTTGTCATTCTTGTTTTTCCTGGTTTAAATATTTCTCAAATGGACCAATTCAAACCGAATGTGAGCACATAGTGTCCTTGACGGTATTTTTAATTTGATAATGTTAGTCCAGTATCATCATAATGTGTCACTCTCATGTCTTGAACACTCAGGTTGAATCGCAAGATCCACTGGCTGCCGAACCAATCTTTGTCATTTTACAAAAACTCGATCAAGTGTCAGAGATTTACAGGAGTTATCTGAGAAACTTTGGTGGTGGGTAAGTGTATATTCCTTTCTCAGACATTGATCACATAGACCGGTGTGATATGAGTGAAGATCGAGAGTTGACACAGGCAGCACATCATATCAATCATCAGTGTCCTAGGGAGTCATTAGGGTTAGGGACAGACTATGCTGCTTTGAAAACTCCTTTAAGTTTGTAGTTAAAGGTTTCTGTGTCCATTAATCTTGTTGCACTTAGACAACTGGAGCTCATATTTAATTTTCAATCACACATTCAAGTCCAAGATAATTGTACAAGTAATTACTGTTATTTGAAATATGTGCATCTTAACCTTCCAAAAAACAAAGATCAATAGAACTCTGAAAAATGCTTTTGTCCCATTACATTTTTTAAGTGTGTCATGTGTTAGATAATTGTAACAAAAACAGTGATTTTCACCTGTTTCAATTAAGTCACCACAATCTGCAATATTTTCGCTAAAACTTGGGAAATCTTTCACTTTGTAGTTTCCCCTCTCTGCATGATGTTTGCTCTTGATGTCTCAGTACTCGTGTAACAAACAAACTGTGCCCCTGATAGTTGTTTGATTTAGGTCCAACAGGTTGGTTTCACTTTCAGTTTGGTCACCAGGCAAATGTGCAGATTGTAAAATATTTGCACAGGTTTTGTTTACACTGAAAGAAAACAGCTTGTTTCTTTGTTTTTTTCCAAAAATTTTATACAACAACATTCTCTTTCAAGAGGGTTTTAAAAAAATTAAACCTCATAGTCAACCTGTAATTGGCAAATGTATTTGTGTAAGTGCTGAAACTAGGGTTCAAAGGTCACAGTCCACACTGTTGAGGTATTTATGTAGTTCAGAGAAAATCTTTAAGAAAAGTGTACATCTTTGAGGCCACTAAATCTGGAGTAAAGTATGATTGAGTATACAGTGACGACAAAGAATGCCAATTTGTTTGTTTACTATATAACACTCAAAAAGTGGTGAGTTACAAAATTAGGAGCGTCTCATAAGTTATGTGTTTAGTAAAGATGCCAGGGAGCATATGAGGGATTTGACAAACATCATATTTCAACCATCAACTATTGTGTAGGGCAAGTATTGATTCTTTCTCTGCTTTTGTTCTTTCCTTCTGATGTGCACTGGCTTGGAAGGCTATATCTGATTGGTGCTGTAACTTTGGGATTCTGAAAGTACGATTATTGTGTAGCTGGTTGGCTGTTTGGAAATCAACTCAATAACAAGCAGTTACAGCCAACCAATTGGCTGAAAGCTTCTGAGGTACTACACATTGGCCCTTTCCTCGCAGTGGCTGTCACTGACTATTCCCCAATGCTGGTAAACTTTAAGAAATGGAAGTGATATTGTAACACATGATGAATAGGCAAATTATTTTGTAGTTTTTTTCACCAGCATTTGTTTCCCGTGTTTTCAGCTATGTCAACCACAACCTGTATTGGTCAGTAATGTCTCCAAATAAAGAGAACATGACCAGAACTCCAAAGGGAAGCCTTCTCAAAGTTATCAAGAGAGATTTTGGAAGTTTTTCAAATTTCAAGGAGGCATTTTCTACTCAGGCAAATGTGCTGTTTGGATCAGGTAAGTCTCCATGTCTTACGATAACTTAACCCTTTCACCATGGTTTGGCCCAAACCCATTGTTGACAATAGGGAGTGTGGACCTGTTTATAGGGACTCAGAGTGAACACAAAGGGAATAAAGTCCCTTTCTGTTGCCATCATTTTCATAAGTTTGGTATTATGTTGGAAATCAGCTGGGAGTTTCTCTGTAACTGGAAAAATGCCAAAATAATGATCGCCAAAGCATGCCTTTACAGGCCTTTAAAAGCAAACAAGACAAATGAAACAGTGATATAATATCTGGTATCAAGAACACTGTATCTCATTAAATGGGAAGATACAGGACCATGGGCGCACAATAGGGGAATTACTGATGATGCAGCCATTTGCATACACTGGGCGGAAATTTTTGAATTCTCATATAAACAATGGTTTTTCAAGGGTAACACTATCTGTCACACACTAGGGGGATTTGGAGCATTCAGTTATCTCCTTCTGTCTAAATATCACAGTTACAGCTCACAAGGGTTTTGTCTTCACAGGTCAAATCACAGTCTCGACAGAACATGATGATTCTGTGGCTAGGATAAAACCATAGTAGATATAGTGTTAGAAATTATTGATGCACTGGTAGTTGAAATGCTAAAAATCTTACATACATATTTACTAATATTTCACAAAATTTTCCATCAATGGCGTTTGTCAATCTCATCACAGGATATGTATGGTTATGTCTCCAACTGGGCTCAGAGAAAGAAGAGTTGATCATCACCACGTCAGCAAATCAGGACTCTCCACTGAGCGATGGTCAGTTTCCCATCCTTGTTATCGACGTCTGGGAGCACGCTTACTACCTGAAACACAAGAACTTACGGAAAGACCACGTCAAATACTGGTGGTATTTGGTGGATTGGGACAAGGTTCAGGAGCTGAGAGAGTGGTGGAAGAAACTCATCAATTATGAAAATCATGATGAACTGTAGTAAAATGTTTTGCACAAGAATACTAATCATTACAACTCTAAGTTGATGGCAGGATTTATTGACAAATTTTGAATTATTTGTGATAGTACTCATGATTTTATAAAATATAAAATGCCTGAAAATGGAGCTGACTCATTTTTAAAGAGTTAATGATGCAAAATTGGTAACACAAGGTAGGAATTTTTTCAGTTGTACAAAATTGAAAATAAGTACCTGATCTACAGTTACAGTACTCCAAGTATATTTTACTGTGTGTGCATACCATGTAGCTGTGAAAGAGCCGGTGTTACTACTACCTTTGGCCCCAAAAGGCTGCTTTTGTCAAGCTGCTTTAGACTAAAAATATTAATATATGTGATTGATGGAATTTACCACTTAAGAAGGGTACTTCGGAAGTCTGCTGTTCGCTACTGAGAGAAAAGGAGTGGAATTTAAACACCATACAAAAAGAGACGGATCAAATCGCGTGATAGATACAAGAACCTCGGTCTAAGTTGCTTTGAAGTTGCTGATCACGGCATAGACAGTAGTAGACTAAAAGATCCGTCGCTCGAGGGCGCTCTCTAGAGCGCCCCCTCTAGCGATGCCTTCAGTCCAAGACAGTGAAGATAAGGACTATTGTATATTCTGCTCAAAAAATCGAAATTGAATTGTGTGAAAGACTATCTTTTCGCTGACATATCTTCGAGCTAATTTTACAAAGCCAACAAAAGTCATTAGCCATAGGGAATATAATCCCTTTCTGCTTTTCCTTGCCACTACTGGTAATTTATAATGGATTGCAATGAATAATGATTGATGCAAACATAATTAGACTTCCAGTTATGAAGAGAACTTTGAACGTTTTTTTCATAAGCACCCGTGAAGATAACACAAACTTAATATTTTGTTCTGAGAATACTTCGATGGATATGGTCCACCATAAATCTTTATGATGTGCGTTCTGAACAGTGTTTTTTGTGCTCAACTCTGAATGTACAATTATTACCAATAATGTTGAATGTGGGAATAAAATTATATTGTTCAGATAATTTTTATCAAATTGCGTTTCAGTGATCAGCAGTCTGGTCATAGCAATTTTATTTATCTATAGTTTACAAATAAAAGCGGAAATAAAATTTTACATTTTTGCATCATTTCATGACTGAACATGTCTTCGTTGATAACCAAACAGTTATGGGCTTTGGTAGGATGAGGCTGATTGGGGTGTAATTTGTGTTGATATGAGAAAAGGTGCACGTCTTCGTTGGCAAGATTTAAAGCTACTACCGGTACTGTACTTGAACAGGCCCTAGGAAACACAACCTGTTGTATACTCTACCACGGTTACTTTACCCCAAAAGGCTGCAAAAATGATCGGTCCCAACATGGAAGTATAAATATTTCCATGGTCCCAGTGGAACCGTTTATCTGCTGCCAGACGAAGCAGAAATCCGTTGCCTGCTAACACAGGTACCAAAGTACCTGCCTAGCCTTATTGAAATCGCTTACGAACAGTCTTCGATTGAAGAACTTTGTTGGACAGCCAACCAATAAACAAAACTGAAATGCTCCTCAAAAGCTCAAAATAATCTCGAAATGTCAAGCAATGCTACGTCCTGTTTCATTGTCACTATCAGGAGAGGTGTGAAATCATGGAATATCGGGCAGTCTTCGGAATGACAATCAAAGTTGACTGGTGCTGGTCTGGTGAAGTGGTGTGTAAGCCTTGCTCTTTCTGATCTCGAGAAAGGTGTCATTCTGCAGCAACGCACCTTCGAAGTGTTCTCTTAAAACTAGAAACAGTCGTGAAATGCCGTAATCTGATCGTTGCTTCTCGATATACGTTACGTCTTTTTCTCGATTCCGCACGGTTTGCCAATAATATCACGGTGACGTATGGCATCAAAATTAACATGTATAAAATATTACAAGTAATTCCACTTTAAAACAATCATGCAAAATCATCATCATTTGATAAGGATTGAATGAACTCATCGGGTAAAAAGGAAACTTAGGGATTTCAGATGAGACATTTTGACCAAAACGAAAGAAAATTGTCCCCAAAATTAAAATTATATTAAAAGGGTGGATGTTAGGTCACTCCTAGTGACCTCTGGACACGATATATTAATTTTTGCATCCACTTATTTGGAAGATCCGTCGTTCGAAGATCCTTCAGTCTAACATTTACCGAGATTTAGAATTCAAAATGGCTGCCATACCTGTGTCAACTCCATGGAGAAAATATAATTTTTGATTTTCGTAAAAAAGATTAGGCGTTGAATTTTTTCTAACAGCAAGAGCTTTAAATGAACCCCACAAGTGGTAGATCCTTGTAAGTTTGACTTATAAAAGCTGTCGGCAACTCGCGAACACATTTGAATTATACGCACCGCCTCGTTGGCCCCTTAGTACGTTAACTGCCGCCAGGCTAAGCAGAAACTTCCTTGCCTGCTAATTACCATAAAAAGTACCTACCGCACCTTATAAAAATTGCTTCTAATAAGGACAGCCTTTGATTGTATAAAGGTGTTGGACACCCTATTAAAAGGTTAAGGTTTTATAACGTGAAATTGTAATATGACGCACTATAGCAAGACAGTCACATTTCTGCTAACACACAACGGAACCAACGACGGAGAATCTGCAATCACCTTATCAGTCCGGGTTATGTCCATATAGAGGATAGTAGGGAAGAGCCAATGGCGTACCGTATATGTAATGAAATTAAGGCAAGAACCAATCACGTACTGTATATGTAACAAGGGTCAAAGGTTACGTTGGTTCACTTTGTTCAGATCGCGATATGACCTGACAGATCCACCGATCGAGTGAGACTGTTGGCTACCCGGAAGTATCTTAGCTCCAGTCGATTGGCGACGTTCTACCGTGTTAAAAATTGTAAGATTTCTTCAAGAATAGTTTTCTGAGTTTCTTAACCCTCGACCATATTCGACAAAGAGTTATTGGACGTTTTTCGTTCTCTTTTCCAGCTTTTGGTTAACTTCTCGGCGATTGATCCGGCGCGCGTTTTTCTGAGCGAAGGGTCAATCGTACCGGAAAACGCATGGTGATCGAAAAAATCGTGCTCCATCGTGCTCCGATGACCGACTAAGACAGTTGACCCATCTTTGCAAAGCTTGAAACATTCTCCATCCTGCAGATGGCAAGGTTAAATTGAAATTTGACCAAAAGTAGGCGATATTTGGCGACAAATAACTTGCTGTAGATTTACAAGGGTCAAATGCTGATTTCTAGGAGCCGTACCCGGCCAGGAAATTAATCCAAATAAGTAATTTTCAATGTACTAACCACTTGTGTCGGTCACCATCTCGGCTGCACTGAACATTGTGCGTAACGTCTACATCTAAAAACTACCCAGTGCTAAAAATAAAGGGCGAAATCAAGCCGAAAAGTTCCAAACTCGTTGCAATGTACGAGCAAAGGTTTGCAAGGTTAATTATTCATGACGTTGGCGGCGGCAGGTTCGCTGATTGGTCAATCGTACTATCCTCTCTATGGACATAACCCGGACTGCTTATAATCAATGTATAGTAATTCCTCTGTAACCAAGACGATTGAGATTTCCACTGGCATTCGGTGTGAGCTGGTTAATACTCTGCCAAAGGTCCCTCTATCCTCTAACACATGATCAAATTCGACAACTGAGCATATCACATATCGCTTAGACCTTTCCAAGCTGCTACCTGGAAATCATTGTCTAAAAGACGAAAACGACGATCCTTTCTTGGTTTTAACATAATTCTTAAATAATTTTTAAAGTTTTTTCTTATATAATGTTAATGTGTTTCCTTTGAGCCCCGATGAAAATTACTCTTCTTAGTAACTGGCTTGCTCATTAAACGTGTAATAAATAAATAAATAAATAAATGAGTAAATAAATAAATGAATAAATAAATAAATAAATCGAAACACCAATTTTCAGGTCACCATGCGCATGTTTACTAAAGTTTTTGAATGAAGCGGATGCTGAATTAATTTCCAAATATCGAAACAGGCTCTCAAACAATAAAACCTTGAATCAAGCCTTTTTACGCTTGTGATCACCTGAGGATAAATGTATTTAAGAATGACGGCTTCTTCACTCAGAACAAACGCAGGGTCTTCACCACACATTCCGTTGTCATACACTCAAAGTCTTTCCAGATGTGCTGCATATCGCTGTAACACAGAATTCAATCTGATTAAAATCAGACGTGGAGTAGGGCGACGTCTACTTACGCGTACGCGGTATTCTCTTGCTGTCGCCTGACAGAATACCGCGTAAGCGTAAGTATACGTCGCCGTACTCTACATCTGATTTTAATCAGATTGCACAGAATTGAACAACCTTGCAAGCATCCGAAGCCCGCCCTCGGTTTTTTTTAAAACCAAAACTCAACTCAACAGAGGAAGTGGTATGGCAATACGGGTCGCATGTACGCGCAACCTTACAGCGACTAACCGTACAAATGTACAACTTGGGCTGAGCGTAGTTGACGTCGCACCTGGATTTTCCCACAATGCTTTTCGGTTTTCTCCGTGGTGAATGTGAACAATTACATACACATAAACGTCGCTTTATGACCTTGTGTAAAGTGAACGATGACCTGGGAACCATAATAACTCCATAGTGACTGGCGTACACTTTATACTACCGTAAACGCACTCGGCTTCTCGGCTCGGTCAAATCTGCCAGAACCCGCTGGTTACCTGTGATTCTGTGACCAGACCCTGTCGATCAGGTAATAGGAATGTCTGGTTTTTTTTCTATTTTCGGTGCTAGGGCTATAGTGCTTCGTTTATCTTCTTAAACTGACAGCGCAACGTCCGCTGTATACCTTTACACTTGCGTCGATCCACTCCTGAATATGATCAGTGCCGTGCCATAGAGTCAACAAGCCAAAGTCGCGCGTTCTTCGAGGGAAATGCGGACATATTTGTGTTTATTGAGGGAATAGTTCACCTATGTTATCGTGTTGTTGTCTGTACGGTCTATTTACGTACCTGTAATCCTTGGCCGACATGATTGTGTTTCATCTGCATGTGATATCGATTTGTTACGTAGAGGTTTTACAGCACACTCTGGTTTAATCGTAATCCGAATCGACTTTTTGTCCACAGCACCGTATCAATTGTTCAGGCTGATTGCGGAATGGGCTGTTCACAACATTATAGTCTCGAAGTGCAAACTTCTCATGGCGTTTAATTTGTCAGTAAATGGCTCCGTTTACTAATCGAATCAATGCTTGTTGCCAAAGTATCTGTAAACAATGTCATCTGCTAACGACTTAGCCTACAATGTTAAATACTACACAGCACACTCGTATTCCAAGCGTATCACGGGTTGCTTTTCGGTTCGTAAGAAACTTGTGCGATACAAACGGTAGGTATTCATAGAAGTGTTGGTCGCAGTGCGGAGCACGTAGGGGACGTTGAATGAAAACACGATTGGAACTAATTTGGGATAATTTGATCTTCATATTTGTCAATTTTTTCAAAAGCGTTTGGTGCTGTATAGCTGAATGTTGCAAACTTACAAATTACTCACAAAAACAAGCTTAGACCTACATTTGCATGTTAAAACGACCGTACTTCACCATCCAATTATCCCAAATTAGATCCAATCTTGTTTGAACCATTCTCACTTTTAAAAGCACAACCACTTATCCGTGTGGAGTTTAAAATAATGTATCCTCGAGACACCAACCACCTGTGTGAGCCTCACTGACGTCATCGTCTGCCTGGAAAGCGAGAGTGTTAAATAGCGTAATTTCCTGCTCGGTTCCTTCGGTCAACAAACGTTATGACCAGCGATATTAAACATGAAACCTTGGAGTATTCAAATGACTCCGTCTGACACCAGTAGCAATATCTCATACCCAAGGAATGAATGCATAATAACATACTGGACGATTCTTCAGACCAGATATAACGTGACAGTGTCATTGTGTTCCTATTTATTCCATCGGTTTTGCGTTTCTGTCGATCAAAAAAAAAGTTACGCGTTTCCGTTGAAGAGATCGCTGTCTTGTAGCACGAATAGCGTTGCATGTGATTGATATCTTGCATTCTGCGTGTACATTGCTGAACTCGGGAAACGCGAACAAAATTCCCAAGCAGCGTGTGCAAAGGATTGGATAGGTTTGCACTCTCGTTGACTTTATTAGTCGGCACAGGTGATACGGACAAGACTGATGTTAAGCTTACTTTTCACGCAAATTTTACGAGCGGCAGTTTTAGCACAAATGCCACAGTTACAATGAAGTAAGAACGGCCATTGAATGGGAACATGAACATGTCATCCAAATAAAATGACATCGCTATATCACTTTTAAAAATATCAGCTGTAGTGAACAGTTGAAGAGATTGAAAATAGAATACAAGATGCAGTCTCAGCAAACGATTTCCAGGCGTCTTCTGCCCTTTCGTCGTACTTACACGTTTTCCTTCTTAAAATGTAGGTCACGCAAGTGAGTTACCGTAGAACGCGCCGCAGGGATTCTACGCAGCTGTGAAGTACCTTATAGGATTACGGAGGTTGTGTCGCCGATGAAAACTAAATACAGAAGTATTAGACCTTCTGAGATACGTAAGATAAGCTCAGATTATAGTCTATAAATAATATAAAGCAGATACCACAGTTGCCTAAGCAACAATGTACAGTTTATAGATACCTGAATTTGTTAACTTGGTCTCGTTACAGATAATACAATTTGCGCTATTCCGTTGAATTGGACGCTTCAGGAGTGAATCGAAACAGTGACGTCACGGCGACATCATGTCTTACAGGAAGGAGCTGCAAGAGGTATGACAGTCGTTGGTCGTTGGCGAGATTGTAAACCCGTCTACTCCAATCACAAGTGTACAAGTCCAGGTGTCATTTTAGAAATGACGGTTAAAGGTTTGGCCAAAGTCGGCTTGTGAAAAGAATGTATACCATAAGCATACCAGTTTACACGCAGTTTATACTAACGGATTCGAAGCTAGATTTAAACGGTTAATCGTCACACACATATAGGGTTTCAGTGTCTGACTAATTTTGACAGTTTCGGCTGACACGCAGTACAACAATTAGGAAGCATCCGTTACTACATAGAGAAGCACAAAATAGATATCGGTGCAGGTTAACGATATTTCATTGCTTGGTCTCAAAAGTATCATTCCCTATAATCATTTAAAGGATAATGAATAGAGGCTATTTCAGCAATTTGAATCCCTCAAATGTGTATGATAACATTTGCATTGAAAGTACACCCACAGAATGGAAATCGCTTTTGAGCTCTTCATAAAAATGTGAAAAAATGAAAGTCTTCCGCTTAACCCTTTGAGTGCCAAAGTCAATTTTGTCGCATTTATAAAGTACACCCCATTCGGTTTTTTTTCAGATTTTTGCCAAAATTTTGATAAAAAATCTGTAGCCAACAGAACACAATGTCCATTTGGTCCAAAATTATCAAAACAATTACAGATAAATTCATAATAATTAGTAAAATGTTGCACTAAAATTTTGGTGGGAAAAATTACAGCACCCAAGGTTAATTATTTCAGATATACATTGTAGTTCTCTTTCTTTTTTCTGCTGTAGACTTTGATTAATGCAGTTGAACAAGGTGACTTACAGACTGCATCTCTTTGTATCCAACGAGGAGCAGATGTGAACGACATTCCGGTAAGATTTTCCTATTCCCGTCTAATAGGATACGCTAACATTCAAGAAGACTGGTGAAGGCCTGAGAAAGATCCGCCACAGTATTGGAGAAAACAATATTTTGCATGTTTCTCAGCAAACAAACACCAATCCAAACCTTTTTTCTTTCGAATCCCCTCTTCAGTGAAATGACCAGCATAAACCGAACAAACTTTTGTAATACCACCAAACAAGGCATGCATTGATGATGATCAACATCAAGTTCGCTGCCGAAGTACGCCCAACCAAAAAAACAAAAAAAACAAAACAAAACAAAAACAAAACAAAAAAACGAACCACAAACATAAAAAAGAATATGAAACGTTTGAATTATCATAATCACGTTACGTCAGCCGAAGCATACAATCAAAGATAATCGATGGAGATGTTACAAACAAGCGACCGACATTCTTGGAAAAAAGACAAATTCGACTCTTAAACGATCTGAACGTTAGGTATTGAGGGAGCTAGATCTGTCGAACTGTAATGGTTTCCAGTAATAAGGGTACGTATTCTTCCAACAGTGGGGGACTGAGTCGTTACTGATGCGTGCTGTACGATGCCGCCATGCTAGGATGTCCAAGCTGCTGATCGATAGTGGCGTAGATGTAAAATATGAATACTTGGTGAGTATCACGCTCTCTATTGGTTTTCCTTTACCCAATTTACGTCTCAGAAGCACCTAATCCCTAATACGTCTCGTGAATTGAAGTTACCGTTTCCCTGGTTTTTCTCGAGGGTCTTTGGTTACCGCAGTCTTCGGTAAGATAAAAAGCCTCGCGGCTCATTGAAAACTGTAGCACATCATAGAACCACAACCAACGCCATAGATATCATCAGGTATCTTTTCTAGGATGACAAACATGAACCTTTCCTGTCTATGAACACAAATATTTGTGTGACATGTATGCTTAATGTTATGACGACGACTCTGTGGACAGTTTTCAGGGATTCTATCCCTAAACTTGCCTGGTAGAACTTTTACCGGAGTACACGTAGTGTCAGTATGAGGTGCGGGTCACATCTCTGTACGGCGAAAATTGCCTGTACTGTGACCGAAAAAGCAGTCTACAATTTCAGTTTACGAACAAATCGTCCATAACTTAAACTTTAGAATCTTTGTATTCTTTCAGGTATCAGAGTGTCCGAGGAAATCCGAGACAGCTGTAGAGTACTGCAATTATTACAAAATGCCCGCTGTACTTGAAATGATAAAGCCCAGAACTAAGTAACTTCAACTGGCAATAATCATGTGCCCGGTCGTCGATATCATTGTACAGTAGCTTTTTATTGACACCACAAACCATCATGCAATGCAAGATGTGAGGTGCGTGAATATTCGACATTTCATATAAAATGTTAATATCAAAGCAATGCTCTGTAATATGATTTGCATAAATGAATACTAATGCACCTCGCATCTTGTACAACGAGCAAACCATTGTCTTATTTGTAACGGTGAATACAACAGTACATTGTATTGAACTTATCAATTTCTATCATTTTTTCTCCTTACATTATACCGCCTGTATGGTTAGAATATTCGCCAGCCATGTAACAATCAACAAAACTGTGTTGTCAGGAGTAATTTGAATATGTCTTTCTATATTTCTTTATCGTAAACAGGCAACCCTTTTAAGTCAGTATTCGTGAACTTCACCTCAAATTCCTAGTCAGTGTTCGCATCAAGCTGACTGTAAAATTTGAAAGAAGAGAGAATACATATCACTTTATGCAGCTACACATTTACACTTCACCAAATGCTCTTTCCTGTCAGCGGTGTACAAGCTGTACAAGTAAACCAAAACTCATGTAAATTAGTGTACTATTTACAAAATAAAATGCTATAATTTTAAAGCAATCTATTTATTGCAAAGAGCCTTCTTTGACTTTTACAAGGTCTTCTCAGTGTCTCAAGAAAATGTCTCCTTAGCCCATTTGTTTCAACGTAAAGCTCAACATTCAATCGTCCGAAGACAATACTCACTAATAAAAGCTACACAATACTATTATCAAAATTTGAATTCATCACGTGAGCTGCACGTGAGTACTTGTGACTCGCAGTGATACACCAGAATCGTGCTGTGACATTTGGTGAATGTTCAAAAGAAGAACGACTTCGATTAAGCTGACAGACACGATATTCAGCTTGTGCGGTACATTACTGTGGGGAAATAAATGAAACGTTCCATTCATGCAACGGTTGAAAATATGAATAATATGAATCTATAAGCTTATTCGAGAACAAATAGTCCTTGGCAAGCTGAACAGACACCGGTCATCGAAGCAACTCTGTGACGTCATAGGTACTGACGATGTACACTAATTATCCATTACAACCTATCATCATGCTTACACTGTGACGTCATTGGCACTGACCACGTCTGTTATCCAATCAATTTGCGACTGAATGCTCGTGAAGAAGACAAACTTCTTGTAGCAACGGTGGGCGTTGGCTATTCCCATTATAAACCATCGGCCAGCGACCTAGAGGTTGAAAAAGAAACGCGGTGGCTGAGTCCAAGTTCTCGATGTACACAATAAACCATCGCAACGCAGACACCATGCACGTCACGCAAGCCTATAACCTGTGGTGGCGCACTGTTTGTACTTTTCAAGTATTATATTATTTGAGCTTGTCCTGCACATTTATCAGTGCTTTTAGTAAATTCGCCGAGTACAATCCGGCGGAAGACCAATTTCTCTTATCTACTGATAAGTTTTACCCCCATGTCAACATAATTTAAACAATAGCACCCTGTCGCGTACAGGATACTCCCTCACTTGATGTATGCACCGACTGAACCAGGTAACCTGAGCCACAAACACCGTACATACCTGTTGTACCAGGGGAGGTCCATCGATATTATGGCAGAAATCCATATGGTGTTTTATCAGCCGGGATGTCGCACAAAACTGGTCCGAGGGTGAGGTATTCTGGCGATATTTACATTCCTTGGCAGAGCTGACCCTGAATGGTACCTGAGAGGGATTAGAATCAAATACGGTTTAGTAACAAGAAATTTTAAAACAGTGCAAACTTTACTACTATACGCCTACTGGCGACTAACACACGCCGCGATTGTTTATAGTGTTTCAATTCAATTATTTACCTTAAAGGGACAAAGTTGGTCATTTTCATGAATTTTGATTGATGCGAGATACTACTTATAGTATTGTTTGACATGTCGAAAGATAATGAATGGGTGACCATGCATATATTCGACCCCGGTTTTCGACACAATCAATGAAACCATCGCGATAATGAATTAATGGAACCATCGTGATAATGAATTAATGGCCATGACCATTAATTCATTTTCGCGATGATTTCGTTTATCGTGTCGAAAACTGTCAAACAATATAAGTAGTATCTCGCATCAAAGAAAATTCATTAAACATGGCCGAAAGTTGAAATTGAAACTGCGTAAGGCCTAATAGTGTTCGACGCATGGCACCTTTCCGAACTTGAGAGACTCGTGTTGTTATTTCTGATCCTAGAGAGAACGCCAAGGTACTAACTGGTCATCTTCCATACAAACCAAAAGTGCAGAGTAAACATTCATCAACAGTCGATGCGAGCGATCACGGTGCCTCCCGTTCAGATTCACTGAAATAAATATCTGACTTTGGAGGTTCGTGCCTCGAAAATGAAATACTTAAACCTTGCTCGGACTTTCCGTAGAGGAAACTTTAAACCATTCCCTTTCGAAATAAAGAATAACAATCATGGGTCGCCATTCAAATTTTGGTACTGGAAAAGCAAAATGCTAAATATTTACCGATACAAGAAATTCAAAATGGCCAACATCTCAGTCTATGCTATCTCTATGGGGGAAATGAAATTCAAGATTTTCACAAAACTCAGCCATTAAAAAAATTGTTTACTTCGTAAGCTTCAAAATGAGCCCTCACAAGTGGTATGCCAAATGAATATTGTAAAAGTTTGAGAGTTTCAATTCTGTCCCGGAGGCGTATTCTACCTTAACTTGCTTTGCTCACCTTCTGGATAGACTCAACTTCGTCATAAAGTTTCCACCCCGTTACGAAGCCGTACGTGCCGGGATGTAGCATCTTAGCGGCAAAGTCTGACGCGGGTAAACAAACTGAGAGAAGAAATATATTAAGAAAAATTACTCTGAATGACTTCCCATTAAAGGTATACAGTTACCTGTAATCTAAATATGCCCATATATGGTCAAAGGGGCGTTCCTTGGTATTCAAAATACCCATTTAAGGGCGCTGTTTTGAAAAAGCGGTCAGCTGCCTAAAATCTGTGATTGGTTAGATTTTCTCTTTCCATGGTAACTGTGGCAAAATTGGAACAGGTGACAGTATACCTTTAACAGTTCGGTGATTCGTTGATCCTCAATTGTGTGGTAAAGCAGGGATGTATAAGAGGCAAACGAAGAAGCAAGGTCATAAGATTGCAGCATAGCGTTTGTGCATACTGTGTTCTTGAAAACAAGTACAGTATTGCATAGACAGTAAAGGAGAAAATTCTACTTTCTAAGGCACTTAACTCAATGCTTATTGTTATCATGAGCTCGACAAGATGTTTTCGTTTGATCGCAGACCCTTCACATACTGTATGTGGTGTAGGCCTAAAGCATGCATAGGGTTATATGGACATGAATCTTCACGTATATGCATATGCAATCTGTAAATAATGATTGCATTGGTTAGAAAAGAAACAAAGGAAGTACAAACAAATATATAAGTGAACAATGAATGAGTGAACGAACGAACGAACGAACGAATAAATAAAAGTACAAACGAAATATAACTGAAGAATAAATGAATGAGCGAATAGAAACAAAAACAAGACAAATAAGCATTAAGTAAAGAAGTAATTAAATAGGTAAGTCACGCACCTGGTCGGATTGCGTCTGTGAAGACGACCGATTCATTTAATTTAAACAAAGCCAGACCCGTTTTCTTCTTGCCCGCAAGGAAATGTGCACTAACTTCGTAAGCTTTCTCGTTTTCGCCAGGCTCGCTGAAGCGCTTTCTCCCCAGATAAATTCGGAA
>LD396716.1:0-14803 GCA_001465055.1 Ptychodera flava
TTTGTTAAAAGTATCATATCTTGCATTCTTGGATATTATTGAACTTATATGTATGCTTGATCATTTTACTTTTGTATGTAACAGACAATCAATAAAGCATAATATACAGAATAAAAAACTGCAAGGGATTGATTTTTGATATTGTTTGTGTATTACTGTGTAACGATTTACTGCATTGAATGAGAAGTAAACTGTAGCATACTTTAAGTTAGGATGAGCCGCGGGGACAGATATTTGGACATTCAAACTTTTGCAATACTTTTTTTGGTGGAGTCATATCTTGAATCTTTAAAGCTTTGAAGCTCATGGCGTAGAGAAAGTTTTCATCAGCCTATTTTTGGAATGGAAAATTTACTTTTTCACCATAAAGTTAACACATTTTGAATTTACCTGTAATAAATATTGGCTACTTTGTTTCTCCAGTACCAAATTTTGCATAGTAACCCCTGATTTTCAATCTTTATTTCAAACGGGAATGATTAAAAGTTTCCTGTGGAAAGTTTAAGCAAACTTTATGTCTTTCAATTTTGAGACACATAAAAGCAAAAATTCCACAATGGTACTAGCTATTTTACATCATGGAACATTAATGACTTGACATTGCAAAAGTCTGTTTGGAATAGAATTACATGTTGTGTCTGAAGATGGTCTTTATCACCTTGTTGAAAACAGCATGGAAAACATCGATAGGGTTGTCGATGTCAATTCCTGCGGAATGTTCAACCTCTTCCTCATCTGATGCTTTCTGTTCATCAAAGACATTCAGTTGTATGCAGAGGTCGGTGTCTTCCTCGTGTCTGACAAAGTGACAATACACAGATACGTCATTCAAGAAAGCAATTTCAAAATAACATAGTGTGTCAAATGTTGCATTCCCTCAGTCTGTAGTTTTAATTCAGGTTCAACTTTGCAAGTTTGTTTTCCCGAGAGTTTTGACATTGACCGCTGTAGCACACAACATAGTTTCGCGTGCTGGTCAAAAGTTTGTCAAACTTCAGGTAAATTTAGGGCAAATTGTTCAGAAATGAGCCACAGGGCACATTATTCAGAATGCAGTTAATGCATCATACATGTATATCTGATAGAACTAGTACATTGGCTTGTTATTAAGGTAGTATGCACCTTGAAAGTGAAAGACTTAAAGTTTTGCTCAAACTTTCCTCAATGAAACTTTCAGCCATTCTCTTACTTAATCAAGAATAAAACTCAGGGGTCACCATGCAAATTTTGATACCAGGTCACCATGCAAATTTTGATACCAGAGAAAATATATGCTTTATCTGGACTTGGATATGCTTTATCTGGACTTCTCAAAGGCATTTGACAAAGTACCTCATGACAAATTATTAAATAAGTTGCATTCTTTTGGTTTTAATGGTATGCTGCATAATTGGTTCTCTAATTATTTGTCACATCGAAGACAGAGAGCGGTAGTTGAAGGTGAATGCTCAGATTGGTTGCCTGTTCCTTCAGGAGTTCCCCAGGGATCCATTTTGGGTCCTTTTTTATTTTTATTATATGTCAATGATATGCCCGTCTGTGTATCTCCTAAGACTACCTTAGCTCTCTTTGCTGATGACTCCAAGTGTTTTCGTGTGATAAAAAATTCACAAGATTGTGAAGCTTTACAGAGAGATATTCATTCTCTTTATAGCTGGAGTGTCAAATGGGGTATGACTTTCAATACAGGAAAGTGCAATGTCCTCCACTTTACATGATGTAAAAATTTTCTGAATTTTGATTATATCATGAATGGTAATGACTTAGCATCAGTTAAAAAATACCGTGATTTAGGTGTTGATCTCACTTTCGACTTGAATTGGAATACTCACATTGATCGTATTTGCATGAAATCTCATAGATTGCTTGGCATGATCAAGCGCACTTGTGGCTACAAATGTGACTCTAAAACACTTAAAGCTCTTTACTGTTCACGAATGCGTAGTCATCTGGAGTACGGAAGTGTCGTTTGGGCAGCCCAGTCTAAGCGCAACTTAGTAAAAATTGAAAAAATCCAAAGAGCAGCAACAAGGTATATTCTTAATTATCCCACTGACATTGATTATAAACAAAGATTAGTTGCTGTAAACCTTTTACCCTTGTCATTTCGCAGGGAGATTCTTGATCTGATTTTCTTTTATAAATGCACTACTGGGAAATACTCTTTAAATGTTCATAAGTATGTCAAAACTCACTCATCTAAAATTAATACACGTTCTAGTGCTGATACAAATGCACTGGATAGAAACCATTGTAAAACTGTCACTTTCCAACACCTTCTCTTTAATAGAATTGTCATTCTCTGGAACAATTTACCGGCGACAATTAGAGCCACTGCTTCACTTTGTACATTTAGAGTAACATTGACGAAATGGTATTGGGATAAATTTTATAACTGTTTTGATCCAGACAACACTTGTACGTGGATTTCTCATTGTCTGTGTAGCAGGTGTAGACCTATGTAGATTTTATTTGATTTGATTTGTTTTAGACTTTCTTCATTTTTTATCTCCTGTATGTTATTGTTGTTTGCTTTTTTCATTTGTACATATTTCATTTCATTAGGGTGACTGGCTTTGTATAGGTGGTTCGCACCTGTTTCAGTCATCCTATCCTATGTCGGTACACGTATCGTGTCCGCTGTGGATGAATATCATAAATAAAATAAAATAAAATAAACAAATAACCCAAGATTTACCAATATTTAAAATTCAAAATGGCCACCACCCCTGTGCTGACTCTATGGAGAAAAAATATAATTTTCGATTCTCAAAAAAACTAAGCCGGCCAAAAGTTTTCTTACACCAAGAGCTTTAACATGAGCCCCCACAAGTGGTAGATCAGAAAAGAATTGTAAAATTTTAAGAGTCCGTATGTCTCTGAGGCGCATTCTACCTTACTAGAGTTCAAGATGCATAATTCATGAATATTCACCATTCTTATTGAGTCGCTTAATCAAATTTGAATACAATTTGCATAAATTAACACATTTATATCATACTTCCAACAACGGTTTAAAGTTCTTCTGTTTCATGCTCAATTGAGCCCTTAAAGTCCATGGTACTTGACCATTATACCAATTGGGTCTCTAAGAGAACATTCTAGAGATTTTAATCAATACAAAGGTCCAAGAATCGTGTTTTGTTTCAAGGATACTTAGGCATTCCAGATATAAATTCATGTGGATGCCAATTCTTGCATGTCTATACATGCAAATTCCGAGAAGTCAATAAAATGCCACTGGTCCCTGCATGTTTATATGGCACAGGGCCAGTCACTTTATGAATGGTTTTGAGATTGATAGGATGAATGTGTGTTGAAACCTCACGTGAGATAATCCATTCAAGAAATTTATCAAATGATAAAACTTGATCCACCCATGGAAGTAATCAAATGATAAACTCTGACTTTTATATTTCATTCCTCACCTCAGAGAAGTGATGATATCGAGCAGCCCAAGTCCGATGAACTCACTGCGTAAGTGTCGCCTGTCCTCGGTGTCCTCAGTTGCAAAGAGCAAACTGTTGATGAATGCCACCAGAGTTGTGGTGTACGCCACTACCTCCGCTGTTTTCAGTTCATTGATGATCAGGCTGAACCGATACCTTTGGTTTTTGCGTACCTAGCGATAATATGTAAAATAATATGAACATGACATAATCGTTATGACTGGTATCGACACCTCAATTACCCCCTAAATTTGGTCCAGCCCCATTGTGTCTACTTTGATGCATTGGACCTATAAAGAGTAACATAGGGGTGTAAAGGTTATGATACAGAATTGAAATGAATTCTGATGTCGATGAGAAGTACATACAGATAAATCAATTGAGCCAAGTCTTTGTTATACTTCATACAGCATGTCTGGGCTTGATTTGCAATTTTTACATTCTGATGTGAAACTGGGGTCTTTATTGGCTTGTTTTCAAGAAATCGAATTCATTGTAATTAAACTTTATCCCACCTGACTAGATTTATTAGCTTGTCTTGTAATTCACTTATGCGTCGGTATATTGATCCCTCAATAATATCTTCATTTTGCAAAACGAAAGTTTAAACTTTTGTAAGAGCAAAGCTTTGAGCAAAACTATTAAACTTTCATCATACAGTGTGTGCTAAATTTAAAGTTTGTGCATGCATAGTGTACTGTCATTTTATTTTAAACAAACATGGAAAAGAGGCTGGAGGGTCTTGTCTAGATTTGTGTGTCTGCAATGATGAGAAACAAAAACTTTTTCGTTTTTACAGCCTTACTAAGGACAAAGCTTGCAGTCAGCAGTATTGTCATAGGAGTCAACAGTTTGACCTCTAATGACCTTCTAGCCATGACAAGTCTCCCTCACAATGAATCTTTGTCAAATGTTTACTTAGGTTCTATTGGCAATACCATCCTGAAGATTCTTGCCGAGAACAATAACTCACATTGATTGTACCTTAAAGTTTATAGTTTAATTTACATCACTCTGTGTCTACCATTACTGGTCTACCTATGTTGCATTCACTTCAAGTTTGCATTGTCTACCCACTCAATGAACAGACCATATACGAACACATATTATCCCACACAGATAGTAAAAACCCAACGCTGGGACGTGCAAATTTCTAAAACTTATGCCAAAGTGCACTGTGAGGTTAACTGTTGCAACGTTTTTCATATGAACTCGTGAGTCTGCAGTGTGAAAATGCTATTATATTGAAATTCACACCGTCTTTCAGCCACAAATCATCTAGAGCAGCAAATCCATTAATCCTGGATGCTTTTCATAATCCATAGTGTTATGGGCCATATATCTGAGATTCTACACAACCCAAGAACAAACTGTTTGTCAAATTTTTTCCTATATGGGCCAGTTTCCAGGGGATCCGAACCATTCATTTTTCAAAACAAAACTTTAATTTTAAACTGTTCTCGTGCAGTTTTTTGCAAAAAACACAGCTATATGCAACTTTGAATGTTTGATTCTATTGAAAATACAATTAATATCAGTAGGATTACATGTATTCATAGTTGATCAGTTCTAATTATTATTGCAGTGTGTCAGAAGTAATCCAGCATGTAAACATTTCTCTTTTTGTTACTTTCATGTTGGTCACTTGATCCTATAAGCTTGAAAAACAAAACAAAACAACAATAAAAATGTATCTCCACATTTTTTTGTAAGGGATCAATGTTGAAAAACAAATCCGTTATTTTTTTTGTCAAAGTGACAGTGTCCCAGGGTTAGACAGTTGGCCAGGTATATAATGGTATCTTCACACATGCTGTCAGAGTGTGTGTAGGTGTACATTTCAGTGTGGAGAGTTCATGAACACACCAAAGCTCATTGGAATTTTGTGTTGTATGGATAGAATGAACAATAGTGCTAGTATCACCATCGATATCTCAGTGTTTATGTTGTGATCTAGGCCTTCAAGACGAGGCGGTTTATTATATCCTTCGTCTGCTGCACCACTAGAATAACATGATTGACTGTTCCTTTGATATGGCTAATACTTCACATCCTAGTCTTGAATGGCTAATGATCAAAATTTGTATGTAAAATATCTGCACTTTGATTTTCACCTTACATGGTGCTAAATATTTTGCTGTGATATTTTCAAAATTTTTCATGATGATGAAAATGTTACTGCAGCAAGGATATTTTCTTATAAGAAAGCAATGTTCATCAATGCTGTTCGATAGCATCAACAGAAGGAATTGAATTGGGACTGTAAAAGTAACTGTCGCTACAGAAATCCCATTCTGTGTAAATGACAGTCATAGAACCACAAAAATTTAGTAAACAAACATTATGAAGAAAAACATTCCCAAAGAAAACTCGGTAATAGGTCATGTACTTGAGTGACAATCACAGACAATTTTTAAAAAGTTCATTGCGCAGTCAAATGATTTCATATTTTTCGAATATTTGAATGACAGATACATGCAGCTGTATATTTTCATAACTGGCTTGCTGTTTACTTTACATACTGATCTGGAAATCACCTGAATCCTCATTCTAAATGACACCGGATGACCATACCTTGTAAAATTCCAATGCATCTATAGCCATGCTGTAACCATCTGTCGAGTACACCGACAGAGCCGATAGGATTTCAAACACCATCTTCTTAGTGAGCACATTGGTTGTATCAAGGGCTGAAATGGAAATAAAAGGAAATGAATATTTTATTTCAAAAATTCTGTGGAATCAAAATTACATCAAATTTGCTACAGAATTTTAAAATGTAAACTGCAAGGTAAAATTATAATATGGGAAAATTTGAGATGAAGATACTGTTACTGTTGCCAACATAGGATATCATTTTCCTCATCCTTGTAATGTAAATTCAAGGATGTTTAGAGAGGCAGGTGTACACTAATTACTCTGTGAAATAATCTGTGAAAATTGAGGATAGTTTGCTAAATTTGACACTCTGGTTGTTGACTTTGTTAATCTTATCAATTCTTGTGAATAATGGATGACTGGAAAAAAACAGGTGTACAGTAAATTGATAAATTCGGTTGGATAAAAAGTAAACGGAAAGAAATTACCGTATTTTAATTCAACATTTATCACACAGGCATTATCAAGGGTTGCATTGAAGTGAACCATAATTTTTCATTGAGGTGACAAGGAATCTTAATGAGCTAATTTCACAATTGCTTTCAAGTGTGACAGGAAAAGATATTTTAAATATTAAACCTGTCATAGTCAAATGAATCTAATCTCCATTACAGACTGTAGAGACCTAACTTTGTCACAGGAAACTAGGATGTAGAATAATAATTTGTGAAATATTATTTGTCGTAAATGTGGTCTTTTATCTACGACTGCTTTTCCTCAATTAGCTGAAGGTTGGCTTTGAGAACGACAAAAATCTCTTACAGTGTTTTAAAAATGAGATTGTCATTTACACACATATATTGTGTATCTGGCACGGTCACTCCACAAAACTGTAGTATAGTTACACTTGTGAAGCTCATTAACCCTTTGAGCGTTGTATTCTTTCCTACCAAAATCTTAGTGCAACATTTTACTAATTTTTATGAACTTTTCTGTAATTTTCTGATAATTTTTGACCAAATGAAAACAACATTTCATCATCCACAGTTTTTTATCAAAATTTTGGCAAAAATTTGACAAAAATTGACTTAGGTATATTTTATAAGGGCGACAAAAATTGACGTTGGCGCTCAAAGGGTTAAACATTTTTTATCCTTTTTTACCTCCATGGGGCATTCACAATTATGGAACTGACTTTAGATGAGAATACATTCTATTGTTGATGAACTTGCAAGTCAAACCAGTGGGTATTGCAAATGATATTTGTCAAGAAGTTATGATCATATTGGTGACAAATTAGTGTAGGGGACTAGGGAGAGTAATCTACAGATACAAACTTTTTTCTTTGAAATATTATACAGATATAGCAAGGGTGAAGTAATAGGCACACACAAGACACAAGGCTCAGTGTATAATAAAAAAAAATGTTTAGTATATCGTCCGTTCGTCATTTATATATCGTAAACTACTGGACGAATATTGTTTGCAATACCCTGTGGTCAAACATTCTTCCATAGATTCAATTTAATTTGATATGTCACCTGGTCAATGTCTGTCACTTTGAATATATATATATTTGTGTTAGAAGTATTACAATTACACAAGTTATTAGTAGCCTTGTTTAATTTTCATGTCTCAGATTGTTCCAGATGCCATGGCGTCAAATGACACTGTCAACAAATTCAACTTTGCTAAAAGGGGATTTAATGGCCAGTAAACAAGTTTTTTGCACAAAAAATAAATATTTTTTGAACAATCAATTAAGGATGGGAAGAACCATTAAGGTCTACGTGTGTTGATTAGTTCAATTGTTGGTAAAGTGTGTTATTGTAGGATTGTTGTTTTTGTGACTTCATTATTCTGCTTTCATTAGCACTGACCGGAATGACAATCAGAGTGTTGTCCTTTCACCTGAGACATGACTGTTTTTATGAGCCTCTTGGTATGCATTCTTTCCTATCAAGTGTTCTCAAGCCTTTCATTCCATGGTGTCTGGTAGACACATTTTTGCCATAGCTTTCAACACCACAACCAGAGTCAATTGTATAACATAACACTTTGAAGGTCTGTGAGATGCATGGTTCAACAGGTGGCATGTCTGTGTAGGTGAATTCCAATTCAGGAATTGACCTTTCTGTAATAAGCAAAGAGGTGTAAATTTGGTGCAAACAATGTTTATTGGATCCAGACATATTAAACCTGGTCTTTTTTATCCCAGTATTGCTTTTTGCATCGAGGGCAAATTTTTCTTTTTGAGAGAAGGCTCCTCATACATGACGAGTTAGTTTGCTGTATAAAATGAGTGGTAACTAATGATGCTTCATAGCAATAGCTAATATTATAGGTTGATTTGACCAAACCGTGAAGAAGACAGCATGAAAGTGATCCTTTCTATGATCACGACATCACATTGAAAAGTGTGTCCCTGCTTAAAAAAGGAAAATTATCAGCAAGTTTGGTATTTTGTTTTGATTTTGGTCACAAATACTTTCTAGGAATGAAGGTATCAACCAATCTTTGGTGGTAGCACTCTCTCTGCAATAACGACTACTAAACATTGGTTTCCTTTTTCCATTGGCATACTATACAAGCGACCTAGCGGCCGATATAGCTCCGCTGTGTTTATGTAGAGAATAACTATTTTTGACACATGTTGATGAAGAAGGTGGAAATCTTTGATAGCTCAATGCAGTGGCCAGAGAAAAGTGGCAAAAATAGCTTTAAAAATACACAATTGAAGATTTCATCATACTTATCGGATCATCCCTATGAACATGTCAACCAAAGATATCTGATGAGTGGTTTTTTGAGAATAAAATTTTCTGACCAAAATTGGCAACATTTGCCCCCAAAAACAAAAATTGCAGATTTCAGCATAATTTCAAAAGATCAAATTTAGTTCATCTATAGAAACCTGTATACCATATTTCAAAGCTGTTTGACCAGTACTTTTTGAGAAACACATTTTTTGACCCAAAATGGAAAAAATTGCCCCAAAAATTCAAAATTGCAGATTTCATCATAATTTCAATAAATATCATTTAGAGCATCTATAGAAACCTGTAGACCAAATTTTAAAGCTATCATATGAGCAGTTTTGAAAATACACATTTTTTGACCAAAAATGGCAAAAATTGCCCCAAAAATACAAAATTACAGATTTCATCAGAAATTCAATATATATTACTAAGCTCATCTGTAGAAACCTTTATACCAAATTTAAAAGCTATCAGACCAGTACTTTTTGAGAAACACATTTTTTGACCAAAAATGGCAAAAATTGCCCCAAAATTACAAAATTGCAAATTTCATCATAATTTCAATAAACATCATTGAGGTGATCTGTAGGAATCTGTATACCAAATTGCAAAGCTATCAGATGACTTGTTTTGGAAATACACATTTTTTGACCAAAAATGGCAAAAATTGCCCCAAAAATACAAAATTGCAGATTTCATCATAATTTCAATAAATATCATTCAGTTTATCTGTAGAAACCTTTTATACCAAATTTCAAAACTATCAGACCAGTACTTTTAGAGAAATACATTTTTTGACCAAAAATGGCAAAAATTGCCTTAAAAATGCAAATTTGCATATTGCTGCTCAATTTGAACAAATCTGAAATAGATCATCCCTAGGGACATATTTACCAAATACCAAAGCTATCTGACAGGTAGTTTTGAAGAAGAAGATTTTTAAAGATTTTTTTACCAAAAATGACAAAAATTGCCTTAAAAATACAAATATGCAAAATTCACCACGATTTGAACAAATCTGACTAAAGTCACCCTAAGTAAACTGCATATCAAATTTCAAAGCAATCAGACAAGCGGTTTCAGAGGAGAATATTTTTTTACCAAAAACACAAAAAACGTCCCCAAAATACAAATATGCAAATTTCACCACAATTTGGAAACTTAAGTGAGGTCACTCCAAGTGAACTGCATATAAAATTTCAAAGCAATTGGACTTGCGGATTCAGAGGAGAAGGCAATTGTTGACGGACGACGACGGAAAATCAACCTATTTGATAAGCTCCGCGTCGCTGACAGCGGAGCTAATGAAGTCATAAAAATAATAAATATATTCATACAAAAGTTACGTACATTGCATCATTATTTTAAAGCACTATAGGTCAATACTCAGTTTTTTGTTTTCCTCTGTCACTTATATATACAGTAAATGTTAATTGAATAAGATCCCATCAAAAATGTGATAAAAATTAAGCCAGCACTTAAAATTGCTGTACTCCCCCTTAACCTCATATGTTTTATCCATGTGAGCCATATACAGCTTTCACAAAATCCATTAAGGAGCACAGTAATAAATTACCATGAATGAATCCAATATATATCAGGTGTACTTTGCCGGTATATGTTTTTATTCTGAGTCATCCATATTCCCTGATATATGCTCTGAAGCCCTGGACTTTAACAAAATGTATGGCAAAGGTCCAAACTTGTACAAGATGGCAATGCATAAGGGTGATACATAGCTGCTGTTGATTAACACAAATAATGGAAACAGGAAAACTTGAACAGATAGCCAATAAAGCATATCACAGTCATTTTTAGTCCGTGGCACCATAGAAAACACACTCCTATTGGTCGACTGATAGGTACATTGTATGTATATGTGCCCAGCATAAACTTTTTTCCTGTACATATACAACACTAAACACTGTGAAAGAGAAAGAAGAGTTTGGCACTAAGAATTTTTGCAGCAGAAAAGACAGTGTTCACATCCAATTGTTTGTGTTGATCAGCAGTGCATGGCTACGTGTCATCTTTATCAGTTGACATCTTGTATAACTTTGGACCTTTGCCATAATTTTTTATGGTCCAGGGCCTGACAGGGCATATTTCAGAGAAACTGGGTTGAAAAGGTGACACAGGGTAAAAAAGCATGCAGTAGCAAAGTACACTTGATATATATCTTGGATTCATTCTTTGTAATTTATTCACACGTTCCTTGAACAGATTTTGTGAAAGCTGTATATAATGGCTGGCATTGATGAAAACATCTTAGATAAGGGGAATACAGGAATTTTAAGAGCTGGCTTAATTTTATTACGTGTTTGTGAGCATGTTTCAATTAACACTTCAAGTTTCATCATAGGATCTTAAAAAATAGTTTACACGGTACTATTCTGAACTTTTTACCATAGATAAAAAGCAGTTGATCTCATGTTGTATGCTGTATGAACCATGTTTTGATCCCTTACTGTCAGTGTATGTTTGAATGTGCCTCACCACTATTATTTCAAAATTGCATCCTATTGCTCGTAGTAGCAAATACCATTCTGATTCAACTCAGCTAAAATAATTCTGTGATATTCAGCTTTTGTTTGAATAAAAACTTAAAATAGCAGGATGGGGACCTTCAGATTTACATTTTCTAAATTTAGATCAAGTTGCTCAATGTGATGGTGCCAGGATTCAATACTAAACCCATCGAGTAGCTCAACATGAAGAGTAAGTTAAGTTCTAAACGGTACATAGCTCTTTTGTCCATTGAAGCTATAATTCTGTGGTCAACGCCGCCTCAATCTGCATTAATCCAAAAATTCAACGTGGGCCTTACTCACCCAGTCATTTGCAATCAAATGACCCCTTAGCCATTGACGCGGTAGGAATCTTGATATAAAGAGGATATACAATGCTCAAATTTACAGCTTCCAAAACAGTTGCACCCTTAGCAAATTTTGATTGCTTTGGAAATCAAAGGTTTGTTAGATGGAAAATATTCTTGATCGAATGTTCTTCTCAGAGGCTGGTACAAAATGGCAAACCTCCTGCAAACTATGTAAAAGCATATTGTGTTTCCAGTGTGAAACTATTTTGTATCTGAAATATTTTAATATCTCTGTTCAAATGTCTGTTTGAAGATATTTTCTCTCAGTTGTGGGTAATCATGAACTGAAACGTTTTTTTTTTTGCAGAATTGTCTAAAAGACTTTAAAATAATGTAAAACTTATGGACTTGAAAGTTTTATATGTTGACATCAATGCACATGCCATCTTTTATAAAAAGTGTTGAAGAGATACTACAAAAGCATATGATAGAAATATAGTTGATTTTTTATTAGTATATTTCACTGAGAGTTTAAAGTTGGTTTGTTTAAGTGGCAGAGTAGCCAATCAGAAATGATATACAAATTGACACCTCTCCTTTCTTTGGAACAGCTAAAAATATCATTGTCACATCTAGGGTGATAATTTTGGAGAAAAAAATCAGTCAAGAATTACAATATCCTCCTAAAAATGCAGATGGCGATCCCTGAAAGCAGTGTATTTTTGCCTGAAGTGAATAATCAGTTTGCCCATATAATGTATCAGGAGTATTTACATTTAACCAACAAAAACCTTGGGGCAATAAAAAAATGTGGTGGACCATATGTAAATTTGTATTAGACAAATGCTGGTAAAGGTAGTTCAAAGTTCATTACATCGTATCTCAGAAACGCTGTAATATTTCACCAGGATAATAGATTTATCGATGACCCTAATTGAGTATTTATCTCATCAGAGATTACAGTATCACAAGTACTTCTTGTTCTGTGTTGTTGAGAATGATATATGGCAGTATAATTACAAATGATCAAGATATCAATGTGGAAGCCCTGTTCTAGCATGAATGCAGCACCTTGTACAGTGTTTCCAATATATCGGATATCGTATTATTGGAATTTAAAACATGCATGGAATATGATCATTGAAGAATTAAAAAAAAGGAAATAAGCCAGCCATTTGTTAAAAACAGTATAATGATTCAAATGTACCAGACAAGAGTTTCCGATGAATGCATGCCCTGCTGGTGGCAATTCCATACAGCTGAATTGTGGTTATGACAGCAACTGTGATAAATTGAACATAATTTTTGACATTTATTACTTCAATGCCTGGCATTCTGATGGTGTCAGATCCTGAGTAAGTCAATTTTAAACTGTGTGGCATAGATTGCAGGAAACATTCAAACTAGGGGTGTAGCATTTAAGAGGAAATGTAAAAATTCACACATGCGACGATGAGGTATACCCACCCTGTACTTCACCTTGAGTAGGAAGTTTCCCTTGAAGTACTACGGTTCTTGTGTTGGAACAATGAACTGCTTCATCAAATCCATTACATTCCCTTGAAAAATACTTAAAAAGACAAATTGGCTAGAAAGAGGGAATAAGCTAGGTCACAGACTGTCATTGCTTTGTAATCCGCACTTTACCTTCTGCTGACGAAAACATGAAGTAAATTTCCCTCAGAAACAGAGCCCCTAATTCCAATAGAGGAAGAAATGGATCAGCCTGGAAACTAGAACTCGCAAGAAATCTAGAACTTCCCTTGCGTGGGGGAAGTTAACAAAAGTCGAGAGCTACTTGAAAAAGAATGAACTGAAGGCCAATTAAACTGCGCACTGGTGATGATAATTACGTCGAGAACATGCTAATTATAATGAACAGAGAATGAACAAAGGTCATTTTCCTAATAATCTATGGATCCCCATTTCCAAGGTTGCAGAATTAATCTCTCATCCTACAAAACAAAACAAAACAAAACTGAAACTCTCCATATGTATATATGCAAACTGCACCGTAGGCAATGTTGAATTAATACACCTATACATGTACCATACAGGAATTCAAATTTCAAATATGTTGCAACTTTTGTTTCTCGAATATAATGCCATTTTTTCAGTTTTGTACGTCTTTGTTTTGTTTTTTTCGTGCTGTACTTATATGCATAAGCTGTACTTATATGCTGTACTTATATGTACTTATATGGTCCTTTTCCTGATCAAGTGTGCAACTGTGCAATTAACTTTGTGACAATCTGCAGTGGCAGGTTCAGCTGCTAACTTTCTCATCATGGTAAGATTTGAAAAACCAAATGCAGCCTCAAGAATGCCATTCAGTCTTTCAGATTGACTAACTTCCTAAAAAGCATTGTGACCTCCACGGCAAATTCAGATTCATGCACAAAACCCTTTCACCATAGCATTCTCACTTCCCCTGTAAATGCTTGGAGAAAAGCATTTTCCATTCTCTACCAGTTGCCAACCTTTTCACGCACATGCAGCAAATTCCTTCTTTTGCAAAGAACAACAATTTACTCTTTTGACCGTTTTGGATCTAATTTTCGTCTGCAGCTCTCAGCTGTTAGTTTGTAACTTCCAAACGATACAAAAACTTCTTTCACAGCAATTTACAATTCTTCAGGAAGAACTTGAAGTTCTTGCATAATGAGAAAATGAATTTCATGATATCTCACAACACTAACATGTTTGTTAGTGGGGACTTATAGGTTTGGCCATGTCCTTGCGTGCGTGTGTGCGTGCGTGCATGCGTGCGTCCGTTCACGCAGATATCTCAGACATGCCCAGGTCAATTTCTTTCAAACTTTGCACAAGGATAGTACCCTAACCCATACAGATGCACGTCGATTTGTTTCACAATGCAATCAAATTTGGCCGTGTGAGAGGACTTTTTAGTTTTCACCTCCATAGACTCCCATGTATAAGGCAATCCATAGACTCCCATGTATAAGGCAATCCATAGACTCCCATGTATAAGGCAGTCTCCATAGACTCCCATGCATAAGGCAGTCCATACACTCCCATGTATAAGGCCAAGAAAAATAAAAATTTAGTTTCTCATCATATTCATATTGCAAACAGGATGCAGTGACACAGTTTTTAGTCCCCAAGGATGAAGTCCAGGGGGCTTATAGATTGGGTCATGTCCGTCCGTGAGTCCATCC
>LD397370.1:7780-25262 GCA_001465055.1 Ptychodera flava
ATCAATAAGGGATAGCGGCGTCCAAAGTTCATCCTTGAAACACATTTGAGCGGGCTTCGTGGAGTTTACAGCAAAGGAAAAAGTAATATCCGTACAACTTGTGGTAAAGGCAGGCCTGTGTTTACTCACACATGCCACTCGGATTCTTGCCTCCCTGGTCGTCATGAATATTCAAATTACGACCCCCTAAAATACTGATAACTGTCAGCTCTAAGTCACATGCATCCCTAGTTTATAAGTGGTGCTCAAAGGGCAACGGGAAGAATTGCTCTCGAGCTCTCCCCGCATGGCCGCAATGAATAAATTACTGTTTATAATAAGCCTGTATTACTCTATTTCCCCCATTAGACTGCTGCGACACTGCCTTTTCAACTGTAATCTCTCACTGAAACGCCTCACAGATTTTCCAGTCCGCGTTCAATATGGCCTTCAATAGACCAGTACCACAACATATTTGGATTGAGAAGTTTGTTTTAAAACCATATTCGAAAATCGGTGTCACCGTTTTACATTTCAAGATATATTGCACAACTGTTCCCTTCTGTAGTAGTAGTAGTAGCAGTAATAGTGGTAATTGTTTCTTATTGATAATTGTTTATTATTGTGACTATATGAGTTACCTAGCTCAATGGGCTTATAAATACACCATTCAATTAACTTGACAGTAAAACAGTTGAAGGTGTCACAGAAGCATAAAATATACGAACGAGTGAGTAATCACGAGATGAAAGTAAGGGGCATTACATGTATAAAACTTTTTTCGTTTATAAAATGCTTTTTCAATAAATTTTGCAAAGTGCCTAACAGGCTCAGAAAACAAGTATTTTAGTTTATCTGTGACAGGTTAAGTTTATCACAAAGTGTGTCCAGAATTGTACATACGTCGTAGCTGTTGATATGTTGTTGGCATTCGAATATAAAGTGGCATTCATCCTCCTGTTTATGTGATCACTGTTTTTCTGTTTTACAAGATGAAGTCTACCTGTAAGGGAAAATATGTCAAAACAGCGCCTCCTTCCCTGGAAGAGAAACACACACAAACACACACACACACACACACACACACACACACACAGACCGTCATACACACACCGGAAAAGATCCATCCCCTTCCAAAACCAGGCCAGTTTTATTTCGAGGGGGATTTCAAAATCATAGCAAGTCAGAAGGGGCATTTGAAGAAATTTTGAGCTTGTTAGGGGAGGCATTTGTAAAAATAAGAGGAATTTTATTGGATCCCCCCTACAGAGGTTTTGTCACATGCAGCATATAGTCCATGAGCACCACAAATCATAGCCAAAAAATGAGAGCGCGCATATCAGTCATCGAGCTGCATATAGATGTATCTGTGGACGAGTCAACTTAGCACATGCTTAATGCAGGTGGATGGTGGGTACTCTTTCATTTCAGTGCAATTTGCAACCATTCAGTCATTCAATTCAGTCAAAAAGTAATTAGCTGCGAAAGTTGATGACTTTTCCTATTGAGACTGTCTAGGTCAAAATCGACAGTGGTTTCGTTTAATGTGAATAAAGTTCGTAAAGAGATAAAAGCTACAGCCATAGACCTACCAGAAAAACGTTTTTTTCTCGAGGGTCTATGCTACACCGGGGAAAATCTCAACGTCTTGTTTTCTTGAGAGTTTCTCGGACATTCCGATCAACAAATGTTTATTTTTTTGCGGACGAATGAACATAAATTTGCAAAATATATTTCACGATCCAATACTGTGTTGACATCACGAGACAAACTATATAAGACATTGGTTTTCGAAAACCAAAAGGGAACCCGAAAAAGTATAACTAAAAAGACTTTATCCCAATAATTATCATGAAAAGGGTGCACTGTTATCAAGGCACTAACTCTGGAAAACCTGAAAACGGCACTGTTTATGGAAACACTGTAGGCCCTAAATGTGTTTGTTATGGAATATCTGACTGACATGTTGTTGTGGGTTTTCTAATGAGAACAGAGGCATGACAACCATTTCGTAACACCATCGTTGCAAATGTCAATTAAGATGCAAGTATATTTAGCAATAGCGACCTTGGACAATAGGTGTTCAGGGAATATATCACTTCGGCTTAAGACGTCATGATATAAAATTATATTTACCAACATATTGGGAGATATATATGAAGGATGTATAATCATATAATAATTATTTTGCAGGGGTCTATGCCCGCAAAATACCCTTTGCTAGCGCAGATAAGTCGCCGATATGCATTCCAAGGAGATTACACCTGTAGACGTTTGCGTGGTGTTTTTTTTTATTTCGTATTGCGCCAATAGCGGGAAGCAGCGCCAATAGCGGGGCGCACACAGCCATCCCATCGGAATAGTTCAAAGTAACATCTCCAACACTGAATTCAACTTCATTAATGCATCTATTGTGACGTAACACATATGCCCCACATTTTATGCATGATTCTATGGCGTCACTCCAAGGTAATATGTTTTTCAATCAATCAATCAATCAATCGGTAATAGTTATATAGCCCTAATATCAAAAAAGCGTCACTATATGGTGAGACCACACTCTATATTCTGGTGAGTATATGGGTTTTAAATTTTTGATCGAAAGTTTCTAAGCTGATTGGATTTCTGATGTCAAGTGAGAGTGAGTTCCTTAAGTTTAGGGGCAATGTAAGAAAAGACAAGTCCTCCATATGTGTGACGCATTTTGACAGCTATACAACCTTAGTAAATCCACAGGGGACCCAGTAATCTGGTTGTTGTAGTTTGTATTGTTGTTTATATTTATATTAGTCTTGTTGTTGTTGTTGTTGACCAATAAAATTCAGCGAACATAACTATTGTGGTGTTGTTGTTGTTGTTGTTGTTGTTGTTGTTGTTGTTGTTGTTTCAAACACAATGTAGATGTCATAAGAAACAGTATAAGTACGCTATCATTATTTGACCCAATGCATATATCCAAGTCTCTTTAAACCTACACCCTCTTCACATATAAGCTTAAAGAGAGTGTACGTTGACGTTTGCTATTCTTATATGTCAGAATTTTAAAAAATCCCTGATAACTTTCAAGTTTCCTGGTTCTTCCATATCATGTGTTGTTCTTGTGATCTTATGTACAAGTATATTTCACTGTCATGAGCGTCATTTGACCAAAACTCTTCTCCAAGTACATCAGAGTCAGAGCTATCTCTGTTTTATACTGCCGATATGCTGTTACAGTGACACTGCAGTAGCAAGGCAGTAGCTGTATTAACTTTGATTATTTTGACAATATTTTTGTTCAGTTTATACAACCGTGTTCTTGTTCTACTTCCTAAAGCATGTTGAACTGTCCAGTATTCAGCTTGCCAACAGCCTCTGTATGTGCACCATGTGTTTTTATCATTGACAAATGACTTTCGGTCTGGACTCTAATTCAATTGTGTGTTAATAATGCTCTGCAGTGTATACTTGAAGTATCTAAGACGTTAAATTTTGTTTCACGTTTTGTTCGCACTATATTTTATTTGCTATTCGTACTGTATTTCTGTGACAAATTAATCGCATCTTGTATCGACTGAATCTATCCAGCAATGAACAACGTCTCGGTAACTAAACAGTGTGCAAATATATGTGTAACATGATTGGAACTAAATTGGGATAATTGGATTGGCACTTTTTCTAAATAATAAAAAAATGTTTAATATTACACCATATTTACCATCTTTAAAATTGTATTCAAAATTTGTGATGTTGTGCTAATGTTCTGAGTAAGAATCATTGCATGACTGCAGCTAATGCAATATTGTTCAATACTTATGAACAATATTTATATTTGAATGAAAATGTGTGAACTTGTCTTTACTTTCTTTGTTACTGAAATACTAGTTCTAATTTGGATTTGTTACTTTGCCCCGACCAAAATGAAGTTTGTTCAAATCGTGTTTATATGTAATTACATTTAATGTAATCATAATTATTTCGCTTGAACCCCAAGTGGAGCATGAGCCGAAAATTTTCGGTAAATGCTTCAAAATTACGTGGATGTAAAGAAAAGATAGACTTATAACAATTAAATAAAATAGCATTCATGTATTGGTGCTGACTCAGGTATGTTAATGCATGGGCATAGGCTTACTTACATGTAAAATCAGTTTGAACATACTTTTTGATCAGACCTGGTCAGAAAATTGTGAAAATTGCCAAAAATATGTTTCACATTTGATTAAGTTGAAATTTATCATAATATATTACCTAAGTCGGGTCACGTGACCAAAATCTCTTCTTTTCCCGCCAAAATTGTATGTTGCAAATAACAGAACATTCCAACCGCTAAACATCAAAATATTTAAAATATTATTACCAATTAATGTAAAATGGGATAGAAACTTGTGTTAAAACTACTGGCAGAGGCAAAATGATTAAATTTTGAATAACATTTCTTCACAAAAATCAACAAATACAATATTTTTGACGTTTTACATGAATGTTTTGAATGTTAGAAAGAAGTATAGATAGAGTTTCATGAGTGCCATGTATTTTTGAAAGAATATGATAGATGTTGTTTCCAAAAGTGCAGAGAAAATCAAAAAAATTTAACGGGTTACAGTTGGAATATTAAAATTAATAAAGACGTAAATTTTGGCGGGAAATTATCAGATTTGGTCACGTGACTCAACTCGTCAAGATTTAGGCAGACATTTTTTTAAAGAACTTAATAATTTTAATAATTAGGCCAAATATCAATCTAATCTGGTGGTTTTTAAAGCTAATTGATCATTTTCTTACTTTTTGGCTTGATGGGTACAAACACCCATGCATTAACTTACTTGAGGAGAACAAGCATGTGACAGCCATTCGAAAAGCTGAGTGTCGTCCACATATCATCACAAGGGGATAGCGGCCAGTATATTCATTTATTATGGTAAATATCTGTTACGTATTAAAGATTGTTTTATAATACACATGCACTAGAACTCTGTCAGAGTGTGCCCATTAAAGCTACCCCTCACAGCTCGTTATTTTTAGCAGCTACAGGACGTCTTTTAGCTGAAGAGCTGCTGACGAGTTGTTCATTCAGATGACCGTGTTAACTGTTGAGATGGGCAAACGTATCATACGGACCGTAACCTTTGAAATACTACGCAGCGAGTAGTTAGGAGGTAGCTATAATATGCACAAATTGACACATTTCAAGCTTGCATTATAAAAAAGAATACTATAATTTATTTATTTATATCATTTATTTACCATAAAATTTATCATGAAAGTGTCACTGAGCTTATAGTTATCCTATGTGCGTGGTATAACCGACAATAGAACTTCAACACGTACATACACCGACTCCTTATAATACCTTTATTATACATAAATTGTCTATTAATTATACATTTTTCAACAGTAATGTTAACTATATTTAATGATCATTAATGAAGATATGTTGTCGGGAGAAAAAATAATGCCTGGAGAGTCTTTTTACATTTATTGCGTGGCTATGGAAGTGGGCAGATTGCTACTATACATAACAACTCTTCCAGATTTCCTTGTGTTTTCCTTGTTAAGGTAGTAAGCGCCTCGGGGACAGATATTAAGATTATATTTTTACACACTTTTCTGGCCTACTGCTTGTTGGGGTTCATTTTAAAGCTCTTTGAGAAAGGAAAACATTTCACCGTCTTAGTTTTTCGAAAATCGAAAATTTAATTTTTACCCCTGGAGTAAACATAGGGATGGCGGCCATTTCGAATATCGGTAATTGCTATATTTGTTTTTCCTGGTACGAAACTTTTCACAGTGACCCATGATTTTTATTCTTGATTTCTTAAGAGAATTGTTGAAATTTCACTTAACTTGGAAAAGTTTTGGTAAAAGTTTACGGCTTTCGAGGCCGAAATCATACCGTTGGTCGCGCTTTGTGTTTGCGCATGTCCAAAACATCTGCCCGTGTCGATGTTATTTTCCTTGGGAACAACCAATGGTACGCAGACTAAAGGCGTTCGCCAACTCAGCTGACTTGCATTTAGTAATGGAAGGAAGCACCATTGTATAAAGTTGTAACTTTCTTGAAACTTTCACAGAAGGAAAAAAAATCTTTCTGAAAAAAATATTCAAAAAGCGGTTTCATTGTGCTAAGTGGCAAGATTATGAAGAAGGTATCACCGTATCACATTGATTTCTTTACAGGAGAACCTACGACTCAATGGTTTTTCCTCGTGTCTTTCATGAGTATATGCCATAGCGTGCATCCTCACTGCTCGGTCGACAAAACAAATTGTTTCTTCACACGTCTGAAATCGATTTTTATGAAACATTTCAGAAATCTAAGCCGAAAGGAAACTGCAATCCCTCAGCCTTCACCTCCCCACATCTTCGAGGACTGGAATTTGTTATAAACTGTTGCCGCAGAGAATCAAATGATACGCGTACGATGTAGTGACTTCTATGGACCTACTGTGCATCCGAGTCAAAAACGTTAAAAGTGAACACATGTTTTTGTTATCATAGTTCTAATCTACTCGCTGCTACCCACGATCGACTTGTGCATTTACATGTATAAAGAAAATGGCAATATGTTATACGTTTTCACAGTCAACCTGTCTGGGACCACTGGGTGCGAGTCAACGGGGCCTACAGCTTACATCGTAACGACTGATCGATGACGATATTTGTGTGGGAATAAAAAAATGACATATAGTGTATGTTGGATTTACCGGCAAATAGGCCTAAATATGATATTTTGGCTTCGGCTTACATGATCGTAACCACCAGTTGGATGAAAATTTGTGCGGGTATTTAAAAATTTTGAACACATCATCATTAATGTGTATTTGATTTTATCATCTGATACATATGATTGGGTGTTTTTGTCATTCCACTTTCTTTCCATTATTAATTCTCACTATTAATACCATTTGAAAACAAAAGCAAAATACCATAAACTCATACTGTAATTATATCAGTGTCATCCATGACATACCACAGGTGCTCGCAGCATTGCTTGGACAGTCGATCCAGCCGGGAGTGCATGTGAGGCCGAAGTCCGAATCTTGATATTAGCTCAGTTGTACAATGTACAAAAACCAATGTTGGTGACTACGCAAATATGAAAACATTGTCATTTTCTTTACAATTGATATGCTGAAGATAGCAGTGAGGAGACAAGAAATATCCTGAGAAAAATGCGTGTGTTCCCGTCTTTCCTTTCAGATTCATCGTTTAGAAATACGCCATACCCTTTGATTTTGGGCAATTCACACTACTTTCTGTATGACATTCAACCCACAAACGTGTAGAGAACAGTCCGTGGGGACCCTTCTCAATGCCAGGTTCTCACAGTAGATCACATGTAGATCATATCATTAACACTTTGTCAACCCTTTACCGTCTATGCTTCTACTAAATAAGATAGAGCACTGTCCCTCCACCGACGGGAGTGTGCATGGAGGTACACTTTTGAGTCTACTGGTAGGTTTATGCACATACAGTAGAGCTGTGGACTGTCTATGGTTCATGATTTCGGAACATGTAATAATTATTATCTCGGATGAATCATCATTTCGATTACAATACCTTCATGGATGGACCGGAAAAATGGGCGACGGTTGGGCATTCAGTGCGGAGGGCTATCGTGACATTTTAGCGACCCTCTATGAACATATTGCACTGTAAAATTAATTTATGTGTATCGTGTTACGGTTACTCTCTCGTAGGGGTAGTGACAAGTGGGATGCCATATCACTACAAGCTCGTGCTGCAAGAAAATACAGGACAGTTTTGCAGGGAGATGATGAGATTGTCGTCACTGCATTACCGACATGGGGTTTATACGTTAGTACATGTACCTCCATCATACAATATGTGTGTTTGATAATCAGGTAGCTGTAAAGTAGTGAATGGGGGGGGGGGGGTGTCAGAAAGATTTTAAAATTTGACGTTAAAATAACGTCATTTGGTGACGGAGGGAGCTTGGAACAATTGTCAAGCGTGAAAACGTTTGCGTAACCCCCTCTTTGTTTATGATTTTAGTAGCCCCCTGACATAATTTTTTGAGTGATTCTCAGACCTCCGGTAGTAAATTATGACGACTACCTTATTCAGGTAAGCTTATCACATTCCTGAACTTCCCCGTTTTACGAACTGTTTTATGAAAAAAGTACATGCACACATTTTTGCCCTACAAAGCTTTAAACTTTTTTTGTTCTACAACCGCGGCAAAGCAAGTGCATAGATAACTGATTGTAATACAAACAGAAACTACAATAGCAACAAGTACTGGAAAACCTTAAAGTATAGAAGCGGCATCTTTATTTTACTGATAAAGAGCTAATAAACCACGGGGTGCTTGGTTTAGATATGAGAAGTCTCCTTGCCATTAACGTAAATATAAGAAATCAACTTGGCATGGACTTCCTGAAGACAGTACCATTTAACGCCACCCTGCTGAGATTTCTTACTGACAGCGACAAAGTATATAGATAAACAAGGCGAAGTTAGACTACATATTAATTACTATTAGTGTTTGTATTACAATCAGTTACCTATGCACTTGCTTTGCCGCGGTTGTATTAGACCCATTGAAAGTAGCTGAAAGTGCTGGTAGCTTCTGTTGGCGGAACCACGGTCCGCGGTCCCTCCACAAAAGGACCGTGACGGAACAAGCACACCATGAGCCGCAACTTGACGGACATGCCTTTTTTTTTTTGAAAAAGATAAATTTATTTCAACACCGTCACTAACAAAACAAATCTACAAAACTGTGAATGCATTAAAATTACAATGCGTCTTGTCTGAAAAAAAAAACCCCCCAAATAATTAGCTGTTTAATTACAAAGATCATCATATGAATGCATTCAGGATGCATTCTTCTCCTTCAAGTCTTTCAAGGCTTGAAAAAATTGTGATAAAAACCTCTGTTTTGTTCATCATCTTATAAGTGAAACATAATGTATTCATCATTATTTGCATGACATAGGATTGAAGGGAAACTTTAATCCCATCAAGAGTAACCGAATTTCGAATATTCCAATCTATGTATTTTACAACGGAAGTAATACAGTAAATCATGTCAGATGTTGCATTGTTATCATTTTCGATTCCTGCAATAGCGTTGATCGCGATTTCGGATTTGTTACTAAATATGGCTGCATGCGCGCGACTTTCGGACAAATATGCTGAAATTCGGACAAATTTTGTCGTTGTATGCGCGGCTGCTGTTGCAGCTTGTAGTCTCAGTCATCAATTCATACGAATAAGTGTGACGCTAAAAAGCTATTCTAACACTCGCAGGTTTTATTTTCGTCGTTTATGCGGAAAATGCGGAGAAATGTTTATTTATGCATATTAATGAAGAGAACAGTGACGTCATTTGCGATCAGCGCTATTGCTAGTCTTTTGATATTGATATTATTATCAAAGTTATGTTTTCTGACAAAGAAAGAAATACATGCCAATTTGTATATTTCGTAAATTGCGCTCTCTGGAGGTTACTCATCTTTATCAAACTAGAACGAAAGGTAGTCATCTTTAATATGTAGAGTGCGCTGTTGTGGTCCTGGTACTTTTCTGTTCGTCAGTCCTTGCATGCTTGTTTCCGGGCCTCGGCCAGGGGAACCGGAACCAGGGAACGAACAGCAGCGAAACGCTGGCGATGGCATGAGGTCATTTGCACATGCGCTGTACGTACATAATAAACAACCAAGAGGACAGCCAGACAGGACAAGCAGTTTCTTGGAAATATCCGGCGGGAGAGAACGTTTTTTTGTACCGCAAAGACAAGAAATTTGTACAAAATAGGCAAAATACGCGGATCAACAAAGGTGGGTAGAGTTTTTAAAATATCCTTTGAATTAAACATGTTCGGTGTGAAGTTATTTCACAAGACGAGACTAGTGTAGTAGTAGTACCGTGCACTAGGTGACATTTGTGACGTGCATTATGAATATAAATACCGGACATAAGTCTGTGAGCTGTACTGTGGTGTATAGATGCATGTATTTTAAATATCTTTCAGCTAAACTTCCCTCCCAAAGTATTCTCAAAACCCACCACATCGCAGGATATGAATGATTGGCGTCGCGAAAACACGACGCGGTCTCTTTCAGTTCACAACACTGAATATTTGACGTTTACCATATCGTACGATACATGTGTTCGTTTGTTTGTTAATGTTGTCAATAGCTGTGTTTTATTGACAGAGCATTTTCCATTCACCTAAAGGTTTCTGCACAAAGACTAAAGGGGGAAGTAACAACCGTGAATATACCCTCCTCTCACCACCGGAATGGTGTAGTGTTGGAATTCTGACAGTTTTTCGCTATCACAGAGACTGAAACAATGGAACTAGGGTGATCTATCTATGTGCACTACCACCCTCTGTTGTTGTATTTGAAAGTTCAACTTCACAGTCATGGAGCCGCAGAGTAGTGATTCAGGTAATGTGGTTTCGAATAACATAGCTCACTGGTTTAGATTAGTTTCGTGTTAGTCCATGCAGAGAGGCCAAGAATGTGAAAATTTTGCAAGATTTTAGCAATGCAGGCAAATATTAAAGTTGTATTAAAATTTACATATTACAGGTACAATATGAAGTTGCAAATTTACTTTTTATCCTTCTAGAAGTATAACTTGTTGATGACTGCTGCTTGGTACAATATCCGGACAGTTTGAACTCATTCTTTCCAAAAGAATTACAACATAAGAATGTGAGATTGAGAATAGGCAAAATGTGAAATAATCAAAGTAAATGATTTGATAATGATGTATTGTATCTAAGTCAGCAGCAGTGGAACTTGCAATTTGTAACTTATTCTGCACAGTCAACATTTGCCTTACTTTACAATCCACCCTTTACAAGTATAGTATCATATTGTTCCCGATATTTCAATAAAATAGTAATGTTGTGTAAAATTGCAAAGGCATTCGCCGTTCCACATGGATGGATTTATTGTTGTTCCGCGGTAATTCTTAGCTACTTCTACTTCAGTCACTTCTTCCAAAAATGACTGATATGCTACAAATTAGACAATACAAGTGGTGGTAGTGCAACAGTCAAAGTTTTGACAGACCCAAGGCAAATTAATTTTCAACAACCGTAGAAAGATTTCAGCATGCCATTGCCTCTAACAAATCCTAAGTGATGTCAAAATACACTGGTATAATTGCTGACCTCAGTGATGCTTACTGGCCAGCTATCTCTAATAATATTGTATGGGATTTTTATCCCTTCTCCGATTCTCTGCAGCTTGGTTCAACCATTCCGTTTGAAAATAATGAAAAGATGACTAAAACTGACCAGGCTCTGTTTTAATACCAGTAATGTTAATTTTATGACACTTCTAAGAGACGGTCTGGAAGGGTGAAAATCTCACTAGACGGCACAACAATAGCAATGGCTAAGGTGTCTCAAGCAGACATGACCATAAGGGGTAGATGCATTACATGTGTACCGTGAAGGTCATTTTTACATGTGACATCTTGCAATGTGTGGCCTTAAATGGATTCTGGAATTGGAAGGTACAAACATGTTGCTTTGCTGTGAATCATGTCAGTGAAATCTACAGTGCATTCGGCGCAATACTTGTTTGGTTAAAATATTCTTTAGTGTCCAAGGTCAATTTCCAGTGATGTCTTTCTCCAGAAAGGGAAAGTTTGTGTTGAACTCCATTTGTTTCAACATTGAAGAATTCTGTCACACTGTTTACAAGGTATTTAAACATATAGATTTTAACAATCAGATAAAAATTCAATGTAGCCCATTGGTCGGTCTTTTGTACTTTCGTATTGCGGTCTTTTTTCAGTGGTCTTCCCTTCACTAATGAGGGGAGGGCTGCAGAAAAAGGACCGCAATACGAAAGTGTAAAAGACTGACCAATTGCTGCATTGGATTTTAATCAGATTGAGATTTTAAATGGATGTAAATTCTGTCATGAACACGTCTGTGTAATTTCATGTAAACATTGCAAGCAAGGTACAATCTAAAAGATTTGTTCAGAAAACAATATTCCCTTGGAAAATCCCATCACAGTGACACATTTGAACTGTAAATTTTGTATAATGTTGCTACTACAAGCTAAAACAGCACATCATGACAGTGTAAATGGGCATCCCGTGAAATTCTCGTCAGATGTCCTTCTAGTCTAGCCAGCATTGTAATTAACTTCAATGTCCTGAGGCCACTGTCATTGTTTGTCGCACTTGTTTTCTCCATAGAACCTGCTCTGCCTGCTCAGCTACCACACTGTTGTTCCCCAGTGTGTGTCAAACAATAAAAAATTATATTTGGAAGTTAGTAGTCTAGAAAGACTTTTAGTACAATGTAAGGCCTTTAGTTTAATTGTCAATGAAACTCATTGATAGGCTGTCTTCAGGAGGCACGTTGTTGTGCTACCTTAGGCCAATTCAAAAGATGTGCCATGACAGTACAAAACAGGATATTTGTCATAAGTTGGTGATTACAGTATGCTAAATAGCGTGTACTTGTTCTTAAAGATACAAACATCATGCATCAGTTTGAATTTGTGGATACGCACCAACATCCCTTTATAAATTATCTTTCTCATGACTAATGAATATTTCAGGAGGGTCAAAGTTCAATGAAAAGAGCTGATGACTCATCAGATCCGTTTTGAATCCATTTTATCCATCAGCTGATTTGCATGCCTGCTATGACTGATAACTATATATGAAGGTTACATGATACTGTCTGTTTATAGGGAGTACATACCTGTATAATTTTATGAACCGGCTGTTTCATGTTCCAGAAACATTTTCCTTGTGATACATTTGTCTTCAATAGCTGTATGATGGCACTTGGAACATTTTATTTGTTCATCTTTGTTTTACACAGTCTCCACAGTACTGATTGTTAAACTAATGTACAGATAGTTGTCTAAGTTGTGTAACACGAAGTAAACAACTGTGAAATGTTCTGCTCTTGCTGAACCCTTTGAGTGCTATAAATGTTCCGGCCAAAGTTTTTGTGCAAAACTTTTGCCAATTTATAATGAAATTTTTGAAATTTTTTGACAATTTTGGATCAAATGGATACTACTTTTCATTGGCTACAGTTTTTGATCAAAATTTGGAAAAATGTGAAAAAAAGTTGTCATGGTTACACTTTATAAAGGTGGCAAAAATTGACTTAGGCGTTCAAAGGGTTAAACAGCCAAAACTGGACAGCTATTGAATTTTACTCCCAAGTTTCTGATACCGTTCTAGTTCAAATTGCACCATGGTCAAGTCAGTACTGGCTCTAATATTGACAGTGTGTCATGTATAATGCAAAGATTCTGGCAGATTTCATGGAGGCATGACATGGAACACTTACAGTACAGTATTTCAAGGGGTGCCAGTTTTGTTTTACAATCCTGAGTGCGAGAGTTGCAGTCACATATTAGGTTCCCACATTTTGGACTAGCAGTTTTAAACCCATGTGTGTGTCTGAAACAAATTCGTCTATCTTCCCTATCTAATAAAGCTATAAACCATTCTGCCAATTCACTATGCTATGCAGAACCATCAGGCCATCTCTGACGTTTGAGGGTAGAATTAAAAAGGTCCAAAGTGGCAATTCATTGTAGTGAAACAGTCTGAACCACTAATCCTATCAAATCCTGTCAGAAAGTATCGCTTCCCCATCTGCCAAATCAGTTGAAAGTGATGTTAAGCCAACTCCAGGGATTACCCTGGCTCAAGAACGGCATGAGATAAAATCGCACATGAAAAAAAAACAGTGGGAGAATTTCAAAGTCTGTGGGAACCGGACCTAACTTTCCCTGATTTTCTGCATATTGGTTAATTTGCATAACAATACACTCAGTGAGACAGTTTTCGGACGACCTCAGTTTTCAGACATTTAATGACATGCTGTTCGTTATACGCCCTTCGCTCCGTTTTGATAGCGTTTTACAAGTCATGCTACAGCATATTAAGTCAGGTGACGCTGCCATCCCGTTTTGGATTTTTTTGGGGGTAAAAGCTATTTCGGGCGCTACAAACTTGGTGAAGTTAGCCACACCGTACAATACGAGGTGTAGAACGCAACACACAGGGACAGCCCGTGTCCGATATCTAGAAGCGCTATACACGTTGAAATATAGTTGCGTCGTCCATGGATTAAACGTAACTAATTATCACGAAATATTTCCACATAGTTTTCTAAACACATCGAAATTGAAAATCGGGGTTCGAAGTTTCAAAATATCAATATTTAGCCCCTTATCACATTCAAAATACGACGTCCGATTACTGCGATAGCAGTCCGATTACACGCGCTCAACATGGGGCAAAAATTTGGCAACTTTGACCCCCCCCTAAATGCCACTTCTGTCGGTGTTAACAGTTTGAGGATAAACACAATAATAAGATTTCGTTGTGCTCGTCATTTATGAAACGGCTTTGGGCGAAATTCACTACCCTGTCCGAAAACTGTCATTCTGAGTGTAGTTGTAATCGGAGGCGGTCGAATCCATACTTTCCAGTGCGGGAGTAACGGAAGTACAGTAGTCCAGAATAGTGCATTTTCGTCTTTTCTTCGCACTACCACTCGTACTGGACACGAATATTCCTTCGAAAGTGCCATTTTGAGCTACGACAACACACTGTACATCAGCAATGAACACTTGCTGTATCGACTCCAATGATTTGTCAATGAACGCAAAACTTCCTGGTGGCAACCAATCACAAACGCTGTTGAAAAGGGTTAACTCTGCAACAGCTTTTTTCTAGCGTAATTATAGCGCTCTCTACGGCGACACAATGAGTGGTTGTCGCGATCTGTACTGAAAACAGGCCAAATGTTACCGATGAATTTAGATTGCGTAAAGGTATCACGTACGCGCCATTTGAATTATCGGCGCGACTTTTTTGCCCAATTGATTTTTCTGAATGCGATTTTTCTGATTTTTGAGCGTAAATATCGCGTTATCGCGCCCCAAAGTGATCCCTGCAACTCTATACATATTTTCAACTACTTGGCATGGTACATTATTGTACGTTTGGTCACTAAAATCATATTTACACTATCTAGATATTCAGGGGCTTTCAAATATTCTTGGTTTTTTAAAATGTGACATGTAGGACGTGTTACACCTCACTGGTTTTGGCTGACTTGACCTGATGGTGACCTATGAACTTGGCAGGACAAGGGTTCAACTTCCATTCACCATTTATGATGATGAGTAACAATGCACATACAAATTTTCACTGGCACTTCATTTTACAATTACCACACAAGTAGTCGCAGTTCCTTCTGACATATGCTGGTTGAGTTTGGCAAGATAATGGCAAGACTTGCACAAACAAATAATTTCTCTCAATCGTATAGATTTTGGCCTTTCCCAGCAGCAAGCAGTTGACGAGAACGCATCACTCTGCATACTTCTGGAAATTATCCTAAACAGTCCTCGCAGTAGTGGTAAAGTAATTCATTGAACAGAGTGACAGTTTAGACTTTTAGTTTCATAATAATAGTCAATCAACAGGAAGAGTCACAGTCCTGATATCTAGTAAGGGAAGTATATGAAAATAACTCACTGAAAGTGTGATATTTGAATATTTTCATTTCTGTTGGAAAATTTTTAACAGTCCATAAAAAGGACGACATTGATACCTGCCAGGTGTCTAGACGTTAATACCAGCAGTATTGATGGGAAAAGGATCTGGTAATTGTGTGACGTCAGTAAAGTTCAAACCATTTAATAACAGAATGTAAAACGCAAGCGTATTTTTGGATTTTTTCTCATCTTCCAAAAATGTACCGGTACGTGTATCAGTGTACACAGTGGTAAAATTAGCCCTCCATCTCTGGTTCTGCCAGCTGGTCAGCATCTCATTAAATACCTAGCATGCAATGTTCAGTGTCTGATGTCACCCAGCCATGCCTACTGTCATCTTCATGATGAAAACCTGCTTGTTGTGAAATGGAAACAGCGCATATCCGTGCCATATAATAAATGTCTTTTAAAGTTTGACGTTTTCTGTTCGATCTTTGATCACAGACATGCCAGGGAGGCCAAAGCATATGTTCTTACGGTGCAGATGGAAATTTTATCAGTGTTTTATGTATGAACCATTTCATCAATATTTCTTTGTCTAGCGGTCTGACTTTGTTATGGCAAATAAAAGAGTTCTGTTGCACCAAAATTTGATATTGAAGGGTTCGTGTGTGTGTTCAGGCTCATTTTGAAGTTAATGTACACAGTATACTACCTTCACAATTATTTCATCTTGAAGGATTCAAAGGATTTTCCTTTTTCAAAAGAACTAAGCTACAAAAAATACTCTTAGTTTTGACGATACTCTCTTTCTCTTTGACAGTCTCGAATGATTTGATGAATATGAGCAAAAGACGTTTGACATAGCAAACAAAGAAAACCAGTAGACACAATTTCAGCTTCAGGCTCATTGTGTGACATTGAAATCCCCAATTCATGTCCATAGACAAATTAGTCTCTGGGGCAGTAGTATTTTGCATGTCTCCATGATACAATGACTAGGGATAATAATTCATTTATAAATATGTTGGCAGACTGGTGTCAAATTAATTGTCTTGATCAAACAGTGTAATGACTCAGCATATTATCGCTGCAGACGCAGACATACTTTCATAACAATTCAAATATTACGGTCTCTTGTGCATAATAGCCATAAGCGTCGGTGCTATACAAAGTTTTATGAATGCAAGAAGTTGTCGGATGGAAATGTGTGTGGAGGAAAGACAAAATTTTTATTTTCTGTCAGGGAGGAAATATAGAAATATATATTACTGGTAATGGTGTTTCTGCTTTACAGTTACTGTTTTTAGTTTGTTACATATCCGTCATTCTTTGAAGAATTTTTTTATGTGTAGAGACTGTTTCCCCTAACTTTGAAATATTCATGTAAATTTTACCGGTATATCATAAGTGATTGTTTTTTTTGAGTGATTCATTGAGTTAAAGTGGCTAGTATAAGAGAGACATCCCTTTGATACAAAGTGAAAGGGGTTTTACTTGGAATCCCCAGCTGTGTACTCTTTCCTAATCCTGACCTAATGACTCCCTAGGTTACTAGTCATGACTTAAATTGCTGTGTGTATCTGCCTAATCTTCTCTCTTATCCTGAATTGAGATCCAGACTTTTGCCAAATTTCAGTATCATTCCACTTGCTGATGTACAGGATAGACATTGAGGTTTTATCTCACTGTGTAATGAGGAACACCCTGTTGCAAATTGGAACGGTACAGGGAAATCAGAAAGGGGCTCTGTAATAACACCTTGAGTGCCAAAGTAAATTTTTGTCGCCTTCATAAAATTTATCCCAGTCACTTTTTTTCAGATTTTTTGCCAAAATTTTGATAAAAAATGAAGCTAATGAAATTTGATGTCCAGTTGGGTCGAAAATTATCAAAATATTCACAGAAAAATTCATAAGAAATTGTAAAATGTTGCATTGAAATTCTTGTGGGAAAATTACTGTCAGTACTGAAAGGGTTAAATTATGCACAAAATAACATATTTCTATAGAGTTGTAAGTAATCATCAGAGCCAG
>LD397706.1:2101-25638 GCA_001465055.1 Ptychodera flava
TTCTCACGTAGACTAAGGTAGTGGTGATGCTGTATCATTAGGCAAGTTTATTCTGTAGCGAAGCGGAAACTCCTGCATTCAAAATCAGGAAGTGGCATTAAGGATATGAAGAGTTGGACAAACATCATGGAGATCAAAGTATTTTTGGTTTGGGAACGAGGGGAGTGGGGGTCACTTGAAATGACTATACATTACACATATTTTTTATTTACAAAATATCTATGGGTAGTGAATTACGCACAAAGCAGGTATTTTTATGTCGACTTTAGTCTTTTGGAAGTCCCTCTTATTGTTATCAATGTTCGTCCCGTCGACGAAACTTGTTTACATTTTAGTGTCCGTTTATCATATTTTTCACTGTATGTTTGTACTGACAGCTACAATTTTTTGTTCTACTCCCCAAAGCATTTTCAAGCTTGTCAACTCGGTTTATACATGTGTTGACTGCATTGTTATTAATGACAACTGAATTATTGTCTGGACTAGAGTGCAAATGTCTAAACGTTGATAAGCAATTGGTGTCGCAACATATTTTTTGAGTAGAACAAGAATTTATGATCTGCATACAAAACAAAAAAGGTGGTAAATATTGTCAGAAGGTATTTGAAAAGGAGTTTGATATTCAATAAATTTTCAAGTCCCTCTTTTTTGCAACGTCATTTTTTTTCAGGTCCCCCCCCCTGGCTTGTAATTTTTTTATCAATCCCCCCCCCCGAAATCTCCCGCCCCTGCAGAGGTGTTTGTTAATACGGCCTAATGTCTCATAGTCGTCATATACAATTACAACCTGATGACGTTAAGCGTAGCGGAGCACGAGCACTAGCCTTATTGCTCACTTTACATATAAAGTTATCATCCATTTCAGTCACATTGTAAGCTATCAGTTACCTTCCACCACCACGGTGTCGTGATTTCATATTTCTGTGACTCGTGATCGGACACTATCATATTTTTAACGAACCAGACAATGTCATTGGCACTTAACTTTAAGTTAGGATTTGCACTAAAGAAATAGTTAAATACGGTGGTTTCAATCAGCTTAGAACTTACAAAGTACCACATCCGGTCACCTGGCGGAGAAGCTACAGACAAAAACGTTACTGCCTAGGGGCGAGTAAAACAGCTGGACCATATAGTACGATGTTATTGGGCCTATCGTGCATTCTCGCAGAGATCTGGCAGATCCTTCTATAGAACATACAACGTAATTCCCATCATCCTTTGCTGGTAGGGTCCATTTCGAATTTATCTCCCCTGTGCAGAATCACTGTTTACATGAAAGTTTCATTCTGTGTTCTTCCACGTTTATTCCACTTTAATTGCACGTAACTGTAGCTCCCTTTGCGCAACATTTCGAATGAATGAGCGAACAAGCCCTGTATGAGGACTTAAATTCGGTAAAGCTTTGCATTAGGGATATTTTACTTTCGGCTAGAATAGAACGTTAGCTTTTGCTGTTATAGATATTTCCAGGTGCCTTTCGTCGTAAAACGAATACAAACTGCAATCGTAATAATATCATATCTTTGCTGGCTGTTATTGGTAAGTGTAAGGTCGCATTCTCCTAAATGTGTATCCGGGCCGTGATGAATTCATATACGTGGTATGAAAGAGTGCAAGATGAGCTGATTTTGTAATATTTACAGACATTTCTGAGATCGCGAAGAGACATTTAGCGTCAAAATTTTGCAGATGGCAACGAACTGCCAGATTTTTACCCTCAGCAACCGCTTGATTAGATCGTTCCTGACAAACCGAAGGTTTTGGATGTTGTCAGGAACCCATGGATGGAGTTTGATACAATCGACCCGTGTGTTGACACAACACACCAAAAAAATCCCAGGTCCGTTTGTGCAACATGCTGCACAGCCCGTTACGTATCTCCACCCGATATCTTGTACTTTCCCCGGCGACGATGACGGCGTCACCTCTCGTCACGCTAGTTGACATAGTTGCCACCATTAATGGAGTAATATATGGAATATGTCCCTTCACTAGAAATAAAAGAGGTACACGATGCCTGAAAAATGAAACATTAAAGAATCCACTGAAGGCAGAATGTACCAGTTACTTTCATGGCCCGTGATAACCATTGAAGGTAAACAATTATGTCATGATTAATTGATGAGCATTATACTAAGTTCTATGAAATATTCTGACTTTTATTTGCAGTTTTAGACAAAGCTGTAATATCACAAGCATAATGCTTTAATGAGAAATTAAAATCAGGAAAAGCACATCGAAAAATTAATCCTTCAGTGGTATACATAAATGTAGTAAATGCTGAATTATTTCTTTGTAGTTTACTGTTATCGTTTGGGCCACAGTAAGCATTGTGCTGATTGCCAGTATAAAAATCTTGTAGAAATTAATCTTGATCTTGCAAAAGAATATTTCAGATTGGACTGGATCTTTTGAAGACAGAATTTGGATATACGTGATGCTGTACAAGCTTTTTAATACACTGAATGAAATAAAGGGAAACCGTTCCCACAGATAGGTAGGTTTCTAAATATGCAGTCCACTTCTATACCATTAACCAAGTTCAGTAAACCTTCGAGCCAAGGTTTGAACCTTTCAAATAATCAGACGTTGCAAAAGGCTTTGTACAAGATACTGTTGAAAAAAATATTTAACCTTGTCGTTTGCAATTATAACCATGTACATTTTCCCCTCTTAAAGTAAAGCAGCTCTTATTAATTAGTATTTGTAACAGGGTTTGGGAAATTTATTCATATTCCCATACTTTGCCCCCAACTATGAAGGGAAAAACACTAGAAAATGGGAAGTTGCATTAAAGGTTCTACAGATGCCGTTAAAGAAGAGGACTCAACTCGTGTACTTATAGAGAGCAATGGACAGCCTTTGGACGCTGAATGAAAGGGGTTGCAGGGAAGTTGGCTCTCGACATTGGCTTGTTATATTGATGTAAGCTTGTTTGTCAGTGTTCTCACTGTCTAGTGACCTCGATATTTTATAGTGTCCCTTTTGAAGAATTTGATATGCTGTTGCAGCTGCCTAAGAATCAGATTTTGTAAATAACACAAATCCTAACATACAAGTTGAAACTTAGATTCGACTTTATGAAAAAGTATGGTTATTATCTTATGGCGGCCTGCGCCTCAACTCTGAAAGTTTTAGGTTTTGCTCAATCTTTCGTAAAGTAAACTTCAAGCCATTCTATTTACAAGACCAATACAAATAAGAATGTTTGTCTCAATTTTTTGTCTCTATCTACTACCAATTTAAAACAATATAATTGGGCTATAATATTTGCGAAAAAGTTTTGCAAGTTGTTGAAATTGACAATTAAAAAAAACTATGCGATGAGATAAGCGGACCTGTGCACATGTCAATATTTTGAGACAATGACGAAAATGTTCAGGATGTACATAGAACACGATTGGAAACTAATTTGGGATAATTGGATTTTCAAATTTTCAAATATCTCAAAAGTGTTAGGTGCCGTATAGCTGAATGTTGCGGTATTACAAACTGCTCATATAACAAGTGTGTAACTGAAAAAGAAAAGTAGATGAGTTTACATTTTCAGATTGACTCGACATTACTTCATTATCCAATTATCCAAATTAGTTCCTATCGTGTTATAGATAACATCGAACACACAAAACTGTTCTGTATATACGAATTCGTCTAAATGATAAACATGGTACTTTTATATATCGAAGTACTAATCAAACATTTTAACTGTTCATTATAGAAGAAAGTTGATTTTAACTATGGCTCAATAAGATTTTCTAAAGCTATTGGCTACCTTTAACGTTCGAATAATAGAATTATCCTAGAGACGTTTGTTAAACTTTTTGTTACCTGTATCCCTCATCATATGTGGCAAATGTATGCGGCTACCACCAAATATTGCTATTTTAAAATAAAATGTTATTATAGTTCAAGTGGTATCTTCAGTAATTCTTAATGTCATAGCATAGCAATGAAAACTGTTATAATCGTGATGAAGACAATATACAAGTACAGTTTTACAAATGCGCATGACATGAGCAGCAAATCAAACTTCAAGTTATGATAAATGTTTAAGCATGTTAAAAATGACAAATACAGTGACGCCTTTATATTTACTTGCAAATGCAATTGCAACATTACCTGATAAATCTACCAAAAATATAAAAGAAGTCGTACTGATTGAGAGTCATTGGTTAAGTAAAGGTGTACGCCTGGCTCTTAGCTACGAATCAACCTATTACGAAAGTTAAACAACAAACACCTATTATTTTTTCATAATGAAGATTGCGGATAATTGCAAGTGAATAGAAATGCAGCCTGTGTCACCTCTCAAATTATTCTTCTTGGATCAGATCTTGGCTCGAAGTCGTGACATAGAACTTTTTTGAAATAGAGGTCAGGGTACAGCAACCCCGGCTCTCTATGTTTATGAAGTACTTCTCCGCGTCGTCTAACGCTAGGTCACGGGAAGTAATGACTTGCATAAAGTTGGTTTTGCTTTATGGTACAACATTGAAAGGCTGGGAAACTTGTTCAAACTTTCCTAAAAACACTTTCAACCATTCTCTCTCAAAACATGAATAAAAATAGAGGTCGCCATGTAAATTGTGGTATTATGAAAGCACATTATCTTAAATTTGGCTATATGTGAAATTTAAAAAGAACGCCATCTCTGTATTAATTGAGATCGACTTTCGATTCCGCAAAAAACAAGACACTGAAAATAAATTATCAAAGCTATGTTAAGTTAAAATGAAGACTTCGAAAATTAGTCCCTTGTTATTGTTCATCCACAATAGAACCAACTCAGTACACTTCCTCATAATCAGCGCTATCGGCAGTATCGTCAGCAACATCAAGGAAGGTAACACTCTCACTCGATCGAGTGTATGATACTCTCAATTTCGAGTTTGCATATCCACAAGTGTTTCGAGAAATCGTATATTTACCAACGTTGCTAAGTTTTTCATAATGTGATTTTATGTCATCATGCAGTAGGTCCTGGTAAAGTCTTGGCTCGTCCGAGCTGCCCAACTCATTCGATTGCTAAGCTGCTCTTTTCTTACGACTTTTCTACGCCTTATAGAGAAAATAATTCCTATGATCACGGTTATGATACAAACAAGGCTGAAACAAATCGAAATGTATTGAATCAAACTGCCTGCCACGGGGCTAATTGTTTACGCCTTCAGAAGTGGACACAGTCCTGATCACTAGGGTATGTTGTGTTGAATTCGTTGATATATGCACAGGCGTAAACGATTCCGACCTGGTGACTTTAAGCTTAGCGAAGGCACGAGCCCTGGTCTTATTGCTCACTTTACACATAAATATGAAGTTATCACCCATTTCAGTCACATTATAAACTTTCAGTTCACTTCCACCGCTACGGTGTCTGATTTCATATTTCTCTGACTCGGCCACTGCGATATCATTAACGAGCTTATCATCGGCACTAATTTCAGGATTCGCACTGACAGAACAGTTTACAGTAACGTTACTGCCTAGAGTTGCTGTCAAAGCATCTGAGGCAAGTGAAACAGTTGGACCATAGTATACCGTAATTGGACCTATATTGCATTCTCGTCTTGTCAAAATTGCAGGTCCTTCTATTGAGCATACAATGTAACTTCCGTCATCCTTTGCTGTTAGAGTCCAGTCAGTCTTTATCTCCTCCTGTGAAGAATCACATTTTGCACGAAATGTTTCTTTGCACGTTTTTCTATGTATGCTCCAAATCAACTGTATGGAACTGTAACCTCCCTTTGCCAAACATTTCGTGTAAAGGTGCGAACCGGCCCTGTAAGAGGTCTTTAAGTTCAGTACTGCTTTGCATTCAGGATATCTTACTTTAGGCGGGAATAAAACGTCGGCCATTGCTGTTCTACACTTTTCTATGCGACTCCCGTCGCCGAAGGAATACAAGCGGCAATCAAATATCCCGTTGTCTTTCTATTGATATTAATAATCGTCAGGTCGTATACTCCTAAATTTGTATCAACTTCCATGACATATTCATCCACAAGGCCTGAAAGACTAGAGGAGCTGATGTTGTAATATTGAGAGATATTTTTCTGATTTCTAAACCATTTTACGATGAAATATTTGGCGTAAAAATTTTGCAGTCGACAATGCAATGTCACATTTTGATCCTTAGCAACAGTTTTATTAGATGGTTCCTGATAAAATGAATTATTGGAATTACTGTCAAGAAACCATTGGTGGAGCTTGATATCGTCAACCCATTCTTGTTCAAATCACACCAATAAAAACCCTGGTCCATTTCTGTCACGTGCTTTACGGCCAACGTCTTACCTCCACCTGATATATTGTACTTTTCACCGGTGACGACTTCGACGTTACCCCCTCGTCAGGTTAGTTGACCTAAAATGCCATCCTATATATGTGGATGTGTTTTTGGATGGCAAATTTGTCAGTTCACAACGAAACTCGGCAGACTCGCCAACAATCGCCGTTGTGTTCTGAGGGGCTTCTTCCCTGTACACTGGTAGCACTTCAGGCATCGCAAAATCTGTCAATATTAGCAGCAACAGCATGTTTGATGAAAATTAAAAGATATGTGAAACGTTATATCTCCTGTAGAAAGGCGATACCAGTCACTTTCATAATGTGTATTGTCAGCAAAAATTGCAAAATGAAATGGTTTTTCAATGAACATAAGGGGAATATAAGGAGGAAATAGCTTTTTCTGAATTATTTCATCTACACGTCATTTTTGATCACGAAATCGTGACAATATAATTTTTAAAATTACATCCAAAATATTCCAATCATTGAAGACATGTATGTTATATATTTGGATTTTGGGAATTTTCTATTTAAAGTGTAGGTTGCTGCATGCTGTTTAGGAGAATCACTGGAATAGCAAGAACTAGTCTTATTCGACAAATGAGAATATTTGCATGCTCTTGTTAAATGTACTGATTTTTTTTATGATCCTACACCTGCAGTTATGCATGTAATTGTATTATCAATGCATGCATAACGCTCGTTACAGTTGAGTTTCTATTCGGGTGTCATGTAATGACACCTGTAAAAATTACAAAGTACCACAAGAAAGGGATTTATCTGCAACAAGCGGAAATTATTATAATAAAATACTGACAAACAAGCGGGAGATAAAACACTTGTAAACAGCAGATATCCGCTGCTGTTTACAATTGTTATTATCTCCCGCCGGTCGGTCGGTATTTTAATGTAATAAAGCATTTTTTCTCTGTCGACATTGAGATAACGAATTAAATACGTGCTTTATAATATTGTTTATGCGAGTTTAGACATAAAATTGTATGATTGTTGTCGGCATTCTTCCGAATGTTTTACAGTCACATTTTATATGGTTACTTGCAAAATGTTTAATATGCGATAGTAGTCTTATTGATAAAACATTTAGAAATTGACATCAACACATCAGAAAAACAAATAGCAATTGCTCGCAAAGGAATGCTTTTGTGACACATACTGTCACATAGTCAAAAAAGAAACCGAATTAGCATCCAACGGAGACACTTCACCTTTGATGTTTTTAGTTGGCGGAGGAAGAGTGAGGGTGTCAGCAATAGTTTGAATGTTCCCATGACGGTGCTCAATGATGCAGGTAATGATTGGTAAATTTGTCATAGACTTCCCCAGACAACAACTAACGATTTGATCATTGCGCTGTCCATAATAATTCATCCAACCGATTCAATAGTAATAATGCTACAGTAATATATAACAGTTCGATCTTAGGTCGAATTTATGACAGAAACTATGACATATAAAGTCTGTGTGGTAAAGTTGAAGCAGTGGCAGCCTAATTTATCAATGGTTTACAATGACACCGTCCCTGCGAATAGATTTGGCGACCGATGGAAAACACTCAAAATCTCCTCTATATATCCGGGTCAGTCAACAAACTGCTCGCGAGCAGTTGTTTTCGCCGATTTGGTCTCGTTCTGTTCTACGTTGTTCTCACATCGACCAAACGAGGAGGGAGCAAACGGGCAATGTTGTATCATCAGAGTGGGCAAGTTTATTCTCTGGCGAAGCGGAAACTCCTGCTTTCGGACTTTCAAAATCAGGTAGGGGTATTAGGAATGTAAAGGGTTGGACAAAGACAGCAAGATCAATTGAAATGCCTTTAGTTAGGTAAGGGCTAGCAGGGATGTTTTATCTCTTAAGAATACAGTAAAACATTGGGGCGTTTGAAGTTATTTTAGCTGTCAGGCGGAGGGTTCACTTTAAATGGCAATACTTAAAACTAACTAAGAGTAATAGTAAAAAGATTTCGACATTAGCTTTTGAAGTCCCTCTTATTGTTATCAGTGTGAACTTTTTACCCTTCGTCAAGATTTTTTTACCTTTTTGTTCCTACTTGTAATATTTTCTCCCAATAATTTTGTGATGTCAGCTACTATTTTATATTCTACTCCAAAGAACATGTGTTGACTGCATTGTCATGATGACAAGTGAATCCTGGTCCAAACTAGAATTCAGATGGGGAAAAATTGTCAAAAGTGACAACTACAGGCTATTTATCGTGTATTGAAGTTATACATGTACATGGTATGGGCGGGTTACAAACATGTTTCGTATAATGGAGAGGGAATATTTATTCCGTTGCTTCGCTTACAACTATGAAAAGAAAACACTAGAAAAGGGCACGTTGCTTTTAAGGTTTTACTGATGCTCTTAAGAAGAGGACACAACTTGTACTCTGAGAGCGGTGGACAACCTTTGAAAACTGGATAAAAGGGCTTGCAGGGAAGTTGGCTGTCGATGTTTGCTTGTTGTATTCATATCATTGATGTAAGCATATTCGTCAGTTTTCTTACCATCGCTGGGACATCCATATTTTATAGTGCCCCTTATGAAAAACTTGAAATGCTGTTACAGCCTCCTAAAAGTAAGATTTTGCAAAAAACCCGAATCCTTACATACAAGTTGAAATGTAGATTCGTTATTATGCTGAAGTCCAATCATTATCTTATGGCGGTTAGCGTACCGACCCTGAAAGTTTTAGGTTTTGCTGAATATTTCTTCAAGTAAACTTAAAGCAAATCTATTTCACAAAACTAATACAAATTAGAATTTGCCGTGCCAATTTTGGTGTTCGAGAAAGAATTTACCAATTTGTAGGGATATAATTTAAAATAACCACAATAACCTTTATCAAGTCTGCGGCCGACGAGGAAAACTTTATTTCCAATGTTCATAAAGATATATGAGAGTGAGAATTTTATTTTACTCGACAAACTTCAAATTGAGTCCGCATAAGCTACATAACAATTGTACAAAGTTTATTCTGAAAACCTGCCATCAAACACTATATACCATGATAGTATATATGCTACTTTGCACCAACTCTATACTTAAATGAGAGTAGTACATAGCATGTCTATCAATCGCTGTTGACAAGGAGTACACTTAAGACCAAATAAACACCGTGGTGATAAATGCATTAAAAAGTCTCGTAATTACTACTAATTTAAAACAACATAATTGGGCCATAATGTTTGCCAAAAGTTTTTTTAATTGTTGAAATTGACAATTAAAAACACTATGCGATGAGATAAGCGGACATGTGCACATGTCAATATTTTCAGACAATGATAAAAATGTTCAAGTTGTACATAGATAACATCAAACAAGCATACGAATTCCTGTAAATGATAACCATGGTACTTTTATATATCTTTCTACTAATTAAACATTTCAACTGTTCTTTATAGAAGAACGTAATTTCAACTATGGCTTACTAGATTTTCTCAAGCTATTGGCTATATTTAACTTTTGAATAATAGAATTATCCTAGAGACGTCTGTTAAATGTTTGATTGCCTGTTGCCGTCATCAAACGTGACAAATTATGCAGCCACCACCAAATAGTGTTTTAATTGTAAAATAAAATGTTATTATATTTAATTATCATAATTAATTAATAGTTGCACTGTAACTTCAGTAATTCTTAATGTCATAGCGTAACAATGAAAACTAACAATTGAAATAACAATGAAAACTGTCATAAAGATGAAGACAATATACAAGTAAATAGTTTTAGGAATGCGCATGTCATGACCGGCAAATCAAACTACAAGTTATGATAAATGTTTAAGCATATTAAAAATTATAAATTCAAATTCAGTGACTGCTTTATATTTACTTCCAAATGAAATTGCAACATTACCTGATAACTTTAGCAAAATATAAAATAAGTAGTACTGGATCGCACTGATTAAGAGTCATTGGTTATTAAGTAAATATGTACGCCGTGCTCTTAGCAACTGGTCAACCTTTGAATTTAAAAAAAACCAAACACCTATTATTTGACCATAATGAAGATTGCGGATAATTGCAAGTGAATATAAATGCAGCGTGTGTCAGGGCGCCAATTATTCTTCTCGGATCAAAGTTGAGACACAGAACTTTTTCAAAGTAGAGGTCACCGTACAGCAACCCCGGCTCTCTATGTTTCTGAAGTTCTTCTTCAAGTCGTCAAACACTAGGTCACAGGAAGAAATGACTTGCATAGAGTTGGTTTTGCTTTATGGTACTATGTGAGACAGCATTCAAAGGCTTGAAAACTTGTTAAAACTTTCCTACAAACACGTTCAACCATTTTCTTTGAAAAACAAGAATAAAAATAGAGTACTCTTGCTAATTGTGGTATTATGGAAGCAAATAATCTTAAATTTGGCTATATGTGAAATTAAAAATGAACGCTATCGCTGTATTAATTGAAATTGTCTTTCCATTTCCAAAAAAAACCAAGATACTGAAAAAAAAATCATCAAATTATAGTTAAAATGAATACTTCGAAAATAAGTCCTCTTATTATGGCTTATGTACAATAGAACCTACTCAGTACACTTCCTCATAATCAGCGCTATCAGCAGTATCGTCAGCAATATCAAGGAAGGTAACAATTTCACTCGATCGAGTGTATGACACTCTCAATTTCGACGTTGCATATCCACAAGTGTTTCGAGAAATCGTATATTCGCCAACGTTCCTAAGTTTTTCATAATGTGAGTTTATGTTAACATTGAGTAAGTCCTGGTAGAGACTTGGTTCGCCTGAGCTATCGAACTCTGTCGATTGTCGAACTGCTCTTGTCTCACGACTTAGTCTAAGGCTTACCCAGGAAACAATTCCAATGATCACCGCTATAAAAATAAGGAAGAAACCGATGAAAATGTATGGAATCAAACAGTCTGCAACAGGACAAGATCCTATGTCTATAGAAATTGACATATAATATGTCGTAGTATATGATTTCGAGGCGATGACGTTAAGCTTAGCGAAGGCACGAGCGCTTGCCTTATTTTTCACTTTACACATACAAATTAAGTAATTATCCATTTCAGTCACGTTGTAAACCGTCAGTTCACTTCCATCACTACGGTGTCTTATTTCATATTTCTCTGACTCGGGCACTGTAATATTATTAGCGAGCCAGACAATATCATCGGCACTAATTTTAGGATTCGCACTGATAGAACAGTTGAAAGTAACGTTACTGCCTACTGTTGCTGTCAAATCATCGGGGGCGAGTGAAACAGTTGGGCCATAGTATACCGTAATTGGGCCTATCGTGCATTCTCGTCTTGATAAAATGGCAGGTCCTTCCATTGAGCATACAATGTAACTTCCATCATCCTTTGCTGCTAAAGTCCATTTCCAAGTCGTCATTTTCTCTGCTTTGGGGATTTTGTCCTCACGAAATGTTTCCTTGTCCGTACTTCCACGCTTACTCCATTTCAAATAAATTGGGCCGTGACCACCCTTTGCCCAACACTGTGTCTCAAGGAGCCAATTGGGTCTATAGTAGGAATTTAGATTTTGCGACGGTTTACACATAGGGTATCGTGGTTTTGGTGGGAAGAGAACATCAACCTTTGCAGTCTTAGACTTTTCTATTCGTTCTTCGTGGTCCAAAAAATACAAGCGGCAATCAAAATATCCCATCGTCTCTCTACTGATGTTTACGATAGCCAAGTCATAATCTCCAAAATTTGTATCCCCTTTAACAATGAATTCATTCTTGGAATCTAACTGACTGAGTGACTTGACATAGTTAACTCGCTCTTGATTTCGAAACCAAGTCACGTAGAAATATTTGGCGTTAAATTTTTCCAGACGACATTTCAGGGTTACATTTAAACCCTCAGCTACCGTCTGATTAGACGGCTCTAGACAAAATGAAGGTTTTGGAATAACTGCTAAGAATCCAGGCACAGAGTTCGATGAGTCCCCATCTTTCGACATACTGCACCAATAAAAGCCCTGGTCCGTTTTTTCTACATGTTGTACGACCAAGTTCTTACCTCCATCTGACATCTCGTACTTTTCCCTTGCTTCGATATCGACATAACCCCTCTTCCGGCTGGTTGACCAAAAATGCCATTGTATAGATATGATTTTGGATAGCAAATTTGTCGGTCGACAGTAAAACTCGGCAGACTGCCCAATGATTGCTGTTGTGTTTTGTGGCGCCTCTTGCCAGTCCACTGGTAGCATTTTAGTTATCACGAAATCTGTGAGTATTAACAGCAGTATGGCAGATGAAAATTCGCTGAATAAAACCATAGTTCTGATAAAATAATTATATTGTTTTTAGCAGGCTAGTACGTGTGGTTGCCACCGTATATGAAACAATAATATTATCTCACCTTGTGCTTATCAGCATTTATAAAACAATTTTTACAACTCAATTGTTTTAAGCAAATCAACGTGGTCCACAATGCTTGTTAAAAGATATTTTAAAAACAAATTCTACTGCAGGAAGTTGATACCACTTACTTTTATTATCCGTATTATCATCAAAGGTAATGACTTTTCAACGAACATAAACGTAACTCAAGAAAATAGTTATTCTGAATGATGTCATATGAATACATACAAAATATTTCAACCACCGGACAGGCGTATTGTTTTGGATTTTCTATTTAGATTTTAGGCATATATCCTCCGATGATGCAGTAATATCACGATCATGATGTAGGAAGCTAGGTGGAAAACAAACAACAAAATCTGGAAAAAGTCTCTTAAATCAAGCCTCCAGAGGACAAACAATACTTGAGAAATGTTTTGAAATATATTTTGTGGTGTGCAAGGGTACAGTTTAGGCGATAGGCCACTTTCTTTGCAGGTGCAATAAACTTGTACCTGGTGGCAGTTTAATTTACTCTTGAACATTCCAAGAATTATTGAAAACAGATAAGACGTTATGAGAGTGAATTTCGGTTACATGAAGCTGTCTCACACGGTGTAGAGCAATAATCAATGACCCTTGTGGAAAAATGACAATAACTCACTACAGAAAGATTCATAATTATTGTACGTAGTCAACATCATTGAACTTGGTAACTGGGATCACCTACGATTAAATGTTTAGTAGTTTTTAAACCACCACACGTATGTAAGACATTTCCAAGACCCCCTCCCTCCGCCAGTATTCCTGTTATATCTGGTGTCCTTTGCATATAATGCTTCTTGGAAAACTACTGTTTTTGTTTGTTTTTTTTGGGGGGGACCAGTTTGTTCTCCCCGAAAGTACAAGTGTACGGCATTTATATTTTATTTTACTTTTATCATACTGTATTTACAAACCCAGTAACGGGATGATTTACAAAATGGTCTTAACAGTAAAAACCAAATTTGGAAATTATAAAAAAAATTTAAAGGCGAGAAAAGGTCAATATAATACGACTAAACAAACTTTGAAAGCTGAATCGATCGTGATAAAAATGAGTCCTTCGTCTGATTTTGGCTCATGTGCAGCGTCTCAGAAACTATTATCAAATTGGATGGCTGAATGTAACAGTTATAATTGAATAATACAAATAGACTCCCTTAGTTGCTGTGAATAGTGATAATTGACCAACCAGAGATAACCTACCGAACACGCTGCACATCAGCAGTCGGATTTAAGACCACAAAAAAACCTATTGACTTTATGAATTTCTGAATAAGCTCCCTTGAGTGATGTAACAAATAATTGTATTGGAAAAGTTTGAGATTCTTAATATTTGTCTCCGACGCACACGTTCCATAAATTATGAATATTTCACTATTTTCCTATTTTATGTGAATTAACTGATTATGAAAAGATTTTTGTTAGGAGAAAAGTGCCACATTAACTCCTTAGATATGATTTGTAACCTTTAAGTGGTCTTAATGGTTGTTAATACCATAATGATTATACTGGTTATTAATGGTTATTTGTTTTGTGACAAAGTGCATGAAATAAGTGGGTTGAATCAAATTTGGATACTAAAATATTCGAAGGAATCGTTGCTTGATTTGAAAGTCAAGAAAAACAAGTTTAGTTCAATCCAAACATATGACTTCTCCACATTATACACCAAAATCTCCACAATAAACTTAAGACAAGGCTGTCATCTCTTGTTAAACAAGCTTCCCTGCATAAAAAATGGCAGTAGAAGGTACCAATACATTACAATAAAACATAGGTCAGGTTATGTCAGTAATAACATGGATGCCCAGCATAAATACACAGATAAAGAAATTATTTAAATGCTTAAGTTCTTAATCGACAACATATTTGTTAAGTTTGGCGGTATGACATTTCAACAACCTATCGGCATACAAATGGGTACAAATTGTGCACCCCTTCTCGCTGACTTATTTCTGTATTCATATGAAGCAGAGTTCCTACTGGATATATATATATATATATATATATATATATATATATATATATATATATATATATATATATATATATATATATATATATATATATATAAGCTAACAATCGTCCAAAGAGGTTTCGATGTCTATAAATATTGAGTATGCAATGTCTCATCGTTAATCTAGAGCTGTACGCGTGGACGTAAACATTTTCCCTAGGAGGAAGGGCGCCATCACCGCAAGTGACTAGATAATTACAATAGGAAAGACTTTGGGGCTGTAATTTACAGGATTAAATTCCTTTTGATTTAATATGGTAGAACTTAGAAACGGCGATTGTGAGAAATCCTTCCGTTTTTCTCTTATCCAGTGGATTGTATCAGAAATTTACAAAAAGTAATACAGAAGGCGAAATTATTAGTAACATATATCTTTCCATTATCTTTCTTTCACGAATATGACTTTGTTTCTGTACCCTCTATTTACTGTCTGTTCTGTGCTGTTTTATGTCTATGTTTACAACTATTGTCTTGCGAATTCTGACCTACTGTCATTTGATTATGGATTGGTATGATTGAGATTATTATACAAGTAAATCGACCAAACAAGCAGTTACTGTGTCTTGAAACGGTAATATAAAAGCACAACGTTTTTAAGATACATTACTTGTGTTCGCATGACGAGATTAAAATACATGCCTGTCACCAGAGAGAAAACAATAAAATAGTATTAGGAATGTATTCTTGGATTTGATTTGCTCGGCAACTTTCACTAAATAGTGTAATTTTATCAGCTTATTAGCAACATTATTTGTAACAAAACTCAATAAACAGGATGTACCATGCTTCATCTTAGCCGATAACTCGGCCAACAGACATTTTCTGTCCCCCGCCTATGGATATGTATATGAACCATCAGAAGTTTGGGATTTAGCATATCCATGATATGTCATTGAACCATTTCTCTTCCTTGACTAACAATGAAGTCGAGAAATTGGCTCTCGACGTTGGCTTGTTATATTCATAATATTGATGTAAGCACGTTCTTTAGTGTTCTTACCGTCACCATGACCTCGAAATTTCATAGTGTCTTTTATGACGAACTTGAAATGTTGTTGCGACTAACTAAAGTTCAGAGTTTTCAAAAAATACAAAGCCTTACTGTCAGCCAAGTTGAAAGATTTGATATTATGAAATTAAAGTCTAATCAGAGTTTTAGATTTTGCTTAATCCTTCTTCTTGAAACTTCGAGCCATTCTATTTCACAAGACTAATACAAATCAGATTTTCTATGACAATTTTTGTCTTCGAGAAAGATATTTGAAATTTAAAATAGCCATAATACCTTTTATCAAATATACGGCCGATGGGGAAAACTTTATTTCCTATGTTCATACATGACAGTGAAAACTTTCAATCAACAAACTTCAAAGTGAGACCCTACAACCTGCTATAGTTGTATCAAGTTTAGTCTGAAAATATGCTCTCAAGCAGTAAATATAATAGCATATATGCTACTTTGCACAAATTCTATACTTAAATGAGAGTAGTACATAGCATATCTATCAATTGCTGTTGAGAAGGAGTGAATTTAAGACCACATAAACACCGAAGTGATCAATGCATTGAGAAGTCTTCTAATTCCTACTAAAACTATATTTCTGGGCTACAACATTTGAACAAAAGTTTTAAAAATTGTTGAAAGTTGATGAAATTGACAATTGAAAACAATGTATACGATGAGATAAGTGGACATGTACACATGTCAATATTTTAAGACCATCGATAAAAATGTTTACTTTGTACGCGGATGACATCAAACAAACACAACTCCTCTGTATATACGAATTACTTTAATTAATAAACATTGCTCATTTTTATATGTAACTAATAAAACATTTTAACTGTTAATTACAGAAACAAAGTTAATTTCAACTATGGCTAGGTATGTTTTTCTCATGCTATTGTTTATCTTTATATTCGGATAATTGAAGTACCCTAAAGGCGTCCTTTAAATGTTTGTTTGCCTGTATTTCCATCTTGATGAAAACTATGCAGTCACTATTATAGACTTGGTTCAAATCTCTGATTTTTGAATATTTGTGTGGAGTAAACGCGATGTTTTGTGTTCTGTTTTAATGTGAAACGATGAGTGGAGTGAACGCTATACAGGGGAGTTTCTCCCGGTGAGTCCGGCGGAAACTAACTCACGACTGCACAGACTCAAAGGTAGCGCGTTCAATCGCTAGGAAAACCTTGCCTGGGCGTCCGATTTTTCAAATATGATTGTATGAAAAAGGAGAGACATGAGAAACCACTGAAAATGATTTTATTTTTAGAAATTCACCGACTTGAACCAAGTCTACCACTATCACATGTTGCTGCCATAATTGTACATAACCCTATAAAATGTAATAACAGTTCCAGAGGTAATTTTACTAGTTTTTTTTTATCTAATAGCATATAAATGAAAAATCTTCCTGGTGATAAACAAGCAAATAAAAGTATATGGTTTTTACAAAGGCGAAAGATAAGATATGATATATCAACAAACTTCAAAGTGAGACCCCACAACCTGCTATAATTGTACTAAGTTTAGTCTGAAAATTTGCTCTCAAGCAGTAAATATAATAGCATATATGCTACTTTGCACAAATTCTATACTTAAATGAGAGTAGTACATAGCATATTTATCAATTGCTGTTGACAAGGAGTGAATTTCAGACCACATAAACACCAAGTGATCAATGCATTGAAAAATCTTCTAATTCCTACTAAAACTTTATTACTGGGCTACAACATTTGAACAAAAGTTTTAAAAATTGTTGAAAGTTGATGAAGTTGACAATTGAAAACAAACTATACGATGAGATAAGTGGACATGTACACATGTCAATATTTTAAGACCATCGATAAAAATGTTTACTTTGTACGCGGATGACATCAAACATACACAACTCCTCTGTATATACGAATTACTTTAATTAATAAACAATGTCATTTAAATATGTAACTAATAAAACATTTTAACTGTTAATTACAGAAACAAAGTTAATTTCAACTATGGCTAGGTATGTTTTTCTCATGCTATTGTTTATCTTTCAATTCGGATAATTGAAGTACCCTAAAGACGTCCTTTAAATGTTTGTTTGCCTGTATTTCCATCTTGATGAAAACTATGCAGTCACTATTATAGACTTGGTTCAAATCTCTGATTTTTGAATATTTGTGTGGAGTAAACGTGATTTTTTGTAAAACGATAAGTGGGGTGAACGCCATACAGGGGAGTTTCTCCCGGTAAGTCCGGCGGAAACTAAATCACGACTGCGCAGACTCAAGGGTAGCGCGTTCAATTGCTATAAAAACCTGGCCTGGGCGTCCAAATTCCAAATATGATTGTGTGAAAAAGGAGAGACGCATGAGAAACTACTGAAAATGATTATATTTTCGAAATTCACCGACTTGAACCAAGTCTACCACTATTGTACATAACCCTATAAAATTTAATTAATCTTCCAGTGGTAATCTCACTAGTTTTTTTTTATCTCATAGCATATAAATGAAAAATCTTACTGGTGATAAACAAACAAATACAAGTATATGGTTTTTACAAAGGCGAAAGACATGACCAATAAATCAAACTGCAAGTTTTGTGTTAAAGAGCATTAAAAATGACTTACCTGACAGTGTTACAATAATAACTTCGGTTTAAATGTCAATTTGAAAAGACATGACACCATTCGGATCACTCTTTATATTTATATCAAATAGGGGGCTTAAAATTGTTCATCAAATACAATGCCTCCTTTTGTTTACTTGCAAAAATAGTGAAATTACAACACAACCCGAAAAATCAAGCAAAAATATGAAAGAGGAAGTCCTATTGAATTTCAATGATTCATAGGTCAATTAATTGTGTAAGCCAGGGCCTGAGTGAATGATCAACCTAAGAAATTAAAAATATGTTTACTAAGCTGAAGATTGTTGACCATTGCAAGTTAATCAAAATGCAGCCTGTGTCATCGCTAAAACAATTCTTTTTGGATCAAATCTTTGATCAAAGTCGTGAGACAGAAAAGTTTTCAAGTACAGGTCAGCAAAGAGCAACCCCGACCCTCTACGTTTCTGAAGTTTTTCTCCTCGTCGTCTTACGCTTGGTCATGGAAGCAATAAGATGCATAAGGTTGGTTTTTAATTATGGTTGTGTGTGCCTAAAAATTCAAAGGCTTTTGAATACTTGCTAAAACTTTCACAAAAACACTTTGAACTATTCTCTTTCAATAAAAATGAAGGTCACCTTGCAAATTTTGGTACTATGAAAGCAAATTACTATAAATTTAGCCGTATTTGTAATTCAAAATGACCTCTATTACTGTATTAATTGAAATTTATCTTTGATTTGCGCAAAACAAAATTATAAAATATTTGATAAAGTATTGTAAAATTTATATTGATTCGAACATTAGTCCGTTATAGATTGCTCATCGCAAGTAAAGCCACCTCAGTGCATTATCTCATAAATTCCTTCAGTTCTATCGGCAGTAACGTCAGCAGCATCAAATAAGGTAACGCTATCACTCGATCGAGAGTATTCCACTCTCAATTTTGTGGACGCACCACAAGATTCAAAATCATATCCACACGTGTTTCCAGAAATCGTATATTTATCAACGTTCCTAAGTTTTTCATACTGTGATTTTATGTCATCATGCAGTAAGTCGTGGTAAAGTCTTGGCTCAAGAGAGCTGTCCAACTCATACGATTGCGGAGCTGCTCTTTTCTTAGGACTTTTGCTAGCCCAACAGAAAACAATCCCTATGATAACGGCAATGACACAAACAAAGACGAAACCAATCGAAATGTATGGAATCAAACAGTTTGCAACAGGACAAGTTTCTACGTCTTCGAAAGTTGACATGCTATATGTTACGTTAAGCTTAGAGAAGGCAAGAGCGCTACCCTTATTTCTCACTTTACACATAAATATGAAGTTATTATCCATTTCAGTCACATTATAAACTATCAGTTCACTTCCATCACTACGGTGTCTGATTTCATATTTCTCTGACTCGGGCACTGTAATATTATTAACGAGCCAGACAATGTCATCGGAACTTATTTTAGGATTCGCACTGATAGAACAGTTGAAAGTAATGTTACCGACTATGATTGCTGTGAAATCATCGGGGGCAAGTGAAACAGTTGGACCATGGTATACTGTAATTGGACCAATCGTGCATTCTCGTTTTGTCAAAATAGCAGGTCCTTCCATTGAACATACAATGTAACTCCCATCATCCTTTGCTGTTAAAGTCCATTTCCATTTCGCGAGTTTCTCTCCCTGGGGATTGTAATTCACATGAAATATTTCCTTGTTGGTTCTTCCGCGCTTGCTCCATTTCAAATAAATTTTGCCGTGGCCCCCCACTGCCAAACATTGAGTCTCAAGGTGCCAATTGGGTCTATAATAGGACTTTAGAGCCCTAGACGATTTGCACTCGGGATATCTTTGTTTCGGTGGGAATAGAACATCAACCTTCGCAGTTTTAGATTTTTCTATGCGTCGTTCGTCACCAACAAAACAATGCAAGCGGCAATCAAAATATCCTTTCATCTGTCTGCTGATATTTATAATAGTCAAGTCATATTCTCCTAAATCTGTATCCCCTTGCAAAATGAATTCATTCTGCGGATCCAGCTGACCAGGTGAGTTGATGTTGTTAACCGAAATTTGATTTCGAAACCAAGTCACATGGCAATATTTGACGTCAAAATTTTGCAGATGACATGTCAGTGTTACATTTAGACCCTCAGCTACCGTCTGATTAGACGGCTGCAGACGAAATGAAGGTTTCGGAATTACTGCTAGGAATCCAGGCAGTGAGTTTGATGGCCTTCCATCTTTCGACATACAGCACCAATAAAAGCCCTGGTCCGTTTTTGCCACATGCTGTACTGTCAATTTCGTTCCCCTCTCTGATATCACGTACTTTCCCCCAGCATCAACATAGTCTCCACCTTCTGTCAGGTTATCTGGTGATCTAAACTTCCATCCTATAGATTTGTCGTTGGATTGCAAATTTGTCGGTTGACAGCGTAACTGAGCAGATAGTCCAACAATAGCCGTTATGTTCCGGGGCTCCTCTGCCCAGTCCACTGGTAGCATTGCAATCATCGCGAACTGTGTCAATATTACCAGCATTAGCATGGCTGATGAAAATTTTCTATGTAAACCCATTCTTCCGACAAAATAGTTGTATGTTTCCCAGCAGGCTTGTACGTGTGATTACCGCCGTATTTGAAACAATAAATGTAATCTCACCTAGTGCTTACCAGCATTAAAGAGGCATTGCAGTTTTTACTATGTGCTGGTGCAATGTTTAAAACGTTCAACAATACCCTTTAAAAAGATATGTGGAAAACAACATGTTCCACAGGAAGTCGATAAGTTACTTTCATGAGCCGTCAAAGAGTTTTTAAAATGCAATGATTTCCAAACGAGCATGAAGAAAAAGAAAACAGCTATTTCTGAATTATGTCACCTACACATCATTTTTGGTCACGAAGTCGTAACTTTATTATTCAATATTTTAATCACTTTAGACATAGCGTATTATTCTATCTACACATTTTGGGGATTCGCGATCTAAATTGTAGGCATACAATAAGATTGTCAAAAGACAAAATACGTGAAATTATATAATAGTGAAGGAGAAAATGAAATGTTTTTTTTTTAAACAAATGCTTAGACGTGACCGAAACACCAAAGGTTGGTAGTTAAAAATCTTCATTGGCAATACATATCATAGCCAAATGTATTGAAATAAACATGTCAACGAAAAAACTGTGACTAAACTAAGACACCTCTATCCCCACCCTTACCCCTAGGGACGGACAAGTAGACTGCCCATATGCCTTATTCGCGAACTTGGATTAAATACCTATCCGGTGGCAATTCATCTTACTCTTGAACATTACAAGAATTTTTCAAAACAGTCGACGTTTTGGAGAGAGAATTCGGGTTACATGATGCTGTACCAACTTATTATAGAACGATTGTAAATGACACTGTGGGAATAATAGAATCTCACACCCCCAAGGACCTGGGATCAGATTTCTGACACGAGGTGGGGATATTTTGTCTCACACAAGCTGCAGGCGAGTGGGAGACAAAATATCCCCAACGAGTGTGAGAAATCTGATCACAGGTCCTTGGTGTGTGAGATTCTTTTTCTCACATGACCACAAAATGCGTTAAATTCATATTAGACACGTACAATATTATCAAAAATCGTGACAACTCTGTCGTCTGCCACTGTACTTTGACCTGCTTACTTTGTAGTTCTAGTCCGTGTGTTACTCGTCGTGCCATTGGATAACATTTTGCGCGTGGAACAAAACAGCCTGTTTATCATCCAATCAGAGCTCGTGTAATATTTACTGCAGAGTGTGGGACGGTTTCTGAGAGTGTGGGATCGATTTTTCCCACACTGTCGATCCCGCACTCCCAGCGGCCAGGAATGTGAGAAAATGAGGAGACATACAGATGTCTTGAATATTGTATGTAGTCCACTTCAGAGTAATTAGTCACTGGGCTCACCTATGATTAAAAGCCTCTTTTGCGATACTAGGGATCGCCTTCGTTCTAGTCTGCAAGAAAATTATGGAGGTGTGATAGCCTTTTAATTTCCATTTAAATTGTAATCTTGTTGGTAAATTTTCTGGTGAGAAAATCTAGCGCCAACGCAGGCCTTTAAGGATCTTTGAAACTACTACACGTAAGTAAGACATTTCAAAGCCTCAACCTGACGGCAGACCTTTAATTTCTGGCGTTCTTTGCATATGATTCTACCGGAAAAATTACTGTATTGGGGCAATCAGTTTGTTGTCCCCTAAAGTAAGGCAGATTTAACTCATATTGCTTTAATCATAGTGCATTCGAAAAACAAACTCGAATAGCGGGGCGACCTAGAATATGTGCAAGATCGCAACGACTTAAAATATGTACAAGGTCAAAAAAACAAGTCACAAACTTTAAGACAAAGAGAATTGAAATTGTAATGTAGCATATGTCTTCACTCAATTCTCTTCTCTGAGCGGTCCTTTGTTGGAGTTGGCAACTGTTTGATCGTTCCACTTGCTCTGAAGTACAGGATGAATCAATTGCCTTCGGCTTCCGCCTCGATGCGCTCAAATTTTACCGGGTCTACTGGCTGCGATTCTCGTTCCGTCGGTTCCTTAATGTCTCTTCTGATCTGCTACGCTTTTTGCCTGTGGTGTATTTTTTGCATAGTACTATGCAAAGAAGCACAACTACACGTTCAATAGTTGTAATAGTTTAAATGTTTCCATGATCGTGCTCAATGATGCAGGCAATGATGGGTAAATATGTCATAGAGTACCCAAAACAACAACTAACGATTTACTTTATTGCGCTTTCCCTAATAATTTATTTAATCGATCCAATAATAATGCCACAGATAACAAAATAGAACCGAAACTTTCTGTTGGCAACTGAATGTTTCCCCTGTTGTAAAATTCGATAAAAGCATCAATTTGTGTGATGAAGGGGCGGGAACAAATGATTTCTTGCAAATTTTCGTGTTTTCTCTTAGCAAGACTGTACGACAGTGTTCAACATGGAATATAACCAAACTTTCAGGGAGTAGATCATTGCAGAGAAAATTGCTTTTGATGACCTTGCCAGTTCATACAACTGTTCGGCAAAAAGATAGATCACTGGATATACGTTATACACATGATAGCTAGACTCTGTACGGTAAAGTTGAGGCAGTGGCAGGCAACGGTTCACAATTACACAGTCGCTGCGAGTAGCATTGACGACAGCAGGAAAAAACACTAAAAGTCTGTTTATATCCGGACAGCCAACAAACCGCTC
>LD397713.1:5126-21106 GCA_001465055.1 Ptychodera flava
TGATGATTTTACCAGGTTATACCAATATTGATAGTCATTTTGCACTTAAGTTTTCGTGTCAGCTAATTTATAGTTTGCATATCTAATGAGCTTTCAAAGTTTGGAATGTATAGTTTGAAGGACTTGACCAAAGACATGCAATTAAAGTGGTGATACAATGACAGCAGTCAAAGAAATTAATTATTTCTATTTCAGCTAATTGCGTATTTGAATACTTAATGACCTATAAAGTTAATCTGTGGGGAATATTGTTCATCATGTTGAACATAATACTTTCAATGAAGTTGCAAACATGTGGCAAAGGTTCAAATTTACACATAACTTCAATATATAATGAAACACGTGAGCATTTACAGTTCATATCTGGTCATTGAGCAGCAGAACTACTGTTTCATCTACTTTTGTGCACACTAATGAGGCTATAGTTCAGAGAGTAGATGAAATAAAGACCATATATAGATAAAATGTGGTTCAAAAATACATATTAAAATGTGGATTTCGGGTAAATGAAATATAGACAATGTGGTGATGGAATGTTAATTACATATAAAAATAAGATGTGGTGTGGACAAAAGAACAAGTAGAGTAATTATGCACGGTGATAATGTTGAAAACAAGAATGCAAGTATGCTAACATATTATTGAGTTTTGTTGCATTAAAAGTAAACAAATTCATTAAAGCCTTAATGATTAATCATAATACGCTTTGCTCGAATCTAACCACCAGATTGGCTTGAGTGAGAAAGCACATGTAATGTTTGGTAGCCTGTGCCGATTTTGAACTCCAGCTTGAGAGCTCAAAGTGCTATTAGCATATTTGAATGAAATAATCACCTCTCTTTGCTAAGCGATTATTCCTGCCAAATATTATAATTTTCACCCCAGAGGTCTTATATCTGCAAGCAAAACCCTCACTTGCCGTTTATAACCTCTACATATATGTCATAACATTAGCACCTGTAAAACCAAGAGAGCTGAATAAACAGTCTGGTGCTGTTGTGTGGGAAAAGGTGTTTTAGGAGGTTACTATATAGTATTAACAATCTGCGACACAATGTGTCCTTTTGTACTGCATCAAAGACGATAACTCTGAAAGCAAGTAAAATTATATTGAAGTTTTTTAAGGTTGCTACTCTGCATTGGATTTCTTATTACTGAGAATAGCACAGTCATGAAATAAATTACAGTGGTCTAAGTGGATTTTCTTGTGACACTCACAAAAATCCTTTATGAAGAGAGAAATTTAGTTGTGCTAAAGTGGGCATAGATCTCTAAAGTACATTAAGCTGATTCTGTTTGCAAACTTGGTATTTAAAGGAATTCGTCATAACTCTTATGTCAGTCAGCTTTTTGAGGAGTATGTTGTATATTCACAACAAAACTAGAATTACTTTTCAGATCATCAATCTTTGTTCAAAATTTAGTACATAAAAATTTACCAAATATTGTACGTTTTCAGATAACAGTTCCCCCATGCTCATTTAGAATCGATATAGTTTGATGAATGTTACACATTGCTTGTGGGAGATAATCTAAAAATGTTCACATCAAGTATAGTAGTTTGTAAACTTGCCCCGGTTGATAGACTTGATAGAAAATCTGCAACAATGGAAATTCACGGTATATATAACAAACACTAGTACGTATTTCTGTATTTCTTAATTATGTTATGCGTTATATTGCAGGCACGAATGATCCATGTGCAACTAAAGAATGCCAGTATGGTGCTCTGTGTGAAGTTTCAGGAACTGGAAACACGGCTGTGTGTGTTTGTCCTGAGAAATGTAGTGAAGCTGACAATTTTCTTGTTTGTGGAAGTGATGGAAACAACTATGATAATGAGTGTGAACTTCGAAAGATGGCATGCCAGTCTAAGACCGATATCCATATTCAAAATCAAGGGCCATGTGGTAAGAAGGATTTAAAATTTACGTGAAGAAATGACAAACCACTGTTACTGAGTTAAGTAATTGTTCTATTTTAAGAAACTTTTGTCGTTTTTTTTCAGCCGAAAACATCAATTGAAGCTATATCAAGTGTCTGGATTGTATAGTTTATGTACCTTTTCTTTCTTTACTCCAAAAGTCTTGCAGACATGCTTATTGTCAACTGACGATAATGTCACCCCAACTTTCAGTACCTATGTATGTCATAGCATCGCTTGGTAATTTATTTCTTATGAAAACACCTTTCAGTGATCATTGTCCTCACTGCAACATGATCTTTCATTATAATCGTTCTATTGATATACATGCAGCCTTGTATTCCTATGTAGTTTTTTCCTGCAGTCAGTCTGTTTAATTAAATGTGCAGTCAAGTTTTCCCCTCGCATAAATTCCTTTCTAAGGTAAAATTTTGGCATATGGGATATCTAAGAGCATGTGTATTCATGAAGCAAGCAGACTGGTACAACTACTACTGTATATGCATATTGCATTCACAGATTCTTTAGTGATGATTACTCTGCTAGGCCACTTGATCATTGTCTTGTATGCTCAAAGAGTGCTAGTTTGAGTTTGACCCAATTTTTGTGCGTTACTTAACTTTTGTAAAGGGCAGAAGTTATTTTTTAAAACATAAAATCTGCCGTTTCACGCCGTCTAGCCTATGTTTTACTTCTACCATCGTTTTCCGTTTAATTGTAACATCCTTCAAATTATGAAAACCTGAGTTGACATTTTAATATTTAAATTGTTTGCTCTGAAAGTCTGGTACAGTCCCTACTATGAAGTAGAATGGCACCACTGTGGAATAATATTAATAAGTGATACTATTATACTTCCAGTACATCATTGCATTGTATACAAACTTTTGCTGATTACTTACAAAACCCTAAATGGACAAGCTCCACAATATCTCAGGAATTTAATAACACCTTGTGCCTCATCACGTGTTCTTCGTTCATCTGATAAATGCCTTCTGCACACACCTAGATGGAATCTGACTACCTGTGGTCGCCGCTCCTTCTCTGTAGCAGCTCCTGTCCTTTGGAACTCTTTACCCCTTGACATAAAAACCTCTCCTAATGTCATCATTTTCAAAAGACGCTTAAAAACTTACATCTTCCAGAGAGCATTTTCTTTGTAAGTCTAAGTGCCACTGAGCATTGTTTAACGTTGGATATTTGGCGCTATACAAATTTTCTAGATAGATAGATAGATACTATTTCCATCACTCCTTAGCAACCAACCATCTACTAATATATCGATACTACGAATACGAATACATCAAATTGTGTGCCAGGTCATCTTGAGTAACTGAATCATATTATATTGTTATAATGAAGGAATCATGTAGCCATAGTCATACAGTCATTTATTGCTGCCTGTGATTTTAGATCCCTGTGATGGAGTTGAGTGCAAGAAGGGTTCTGTATGCAAAATTGATGATGACAGATCAGCACATTGCCGTTGCCGTGACAAATGCCGTAGTGATAACCAGCCTGTGTGTGCCAGTGATGGTCAAACCTATGACAGTGAATGTCTTATGCAGAGAGAGGCTTGTGTAAAAGGAATAGACTTGCAAGTTGTCAGCAGGTCGCCTTGTACCCGTGCAAATAGTAAGTTTATATTGTTTTTGACTTGATTGAAAACTGAACTGAATACAAAATATGTCATTTGGGTTTTTCCTTTCCTACTGACATGGTCCAGGGAACTTCTAGATTTGGTTGTGTCTTTATGTCCCTGCATACCTCCGTGCAGCCGTCCATGCGTCTGTTCATGCAAATTTCCCAGAGATGCCTGGAGCAATTTCTTTCAAACTGTGTCCAAGGATTACACCCTATGTCATATATACATGTCAGTTTGTAATTTGTGATTTGATCAAATATGACCATCATTTAAATCAATAGTTTACAAAAATAAATGATGTGTAAACTTTCAGTACATGTTGTACTTTTAAGACGGAAACTAGTTCTGACTGTTTGAATTAATTTCAGATCCATGTGATGTCGTAGATTGTCCGTTCGGAAGCTGTCATATAGATCCTGATTCAGGAGCATCTTGTGTATGTCATGATGTGTGTCCTCGCATCTATAAACCTGTCTGTGGTAGTGATGGCGTCTCTTATAACAGTGAATGTGAAATGGAAAAGGCCGGCTGTGATCAGAATCAAATTATCGCAAAGGAAAAAGATGGACCCTGTGGTGAGTTCAGATTCTTCTCATTTTACTTGTTGAGTAACTATTCCCAGATCACTACAAATAATGAAACTGATCTAAATTTCTTCAGACTGCTATTATTGGTTTGTTTAGTTTTTACAAAATTAAGTGCAGGATCAGTAATTACAGCAGATCACAAATAGAAAATGCTTTTGGTTTCTTTCACTGCAGGCTCCCACTGCAATTTGGTGAAATCACACATTAAAAATGTGTTTGCTGGTTAGAAGTTGAAGTAATCTGTGTATATATATATATTGTAATATCACATTAGGGCTGAGCCCATAAGCTGGTATGGAGTAAGATTTGAAATGTAATGATACGAATAGCAGGTCACTGAGCCTGGCTATCCTGTGTACTTTGGGCTAGGATAGTGACCCTTGACACAAGTCATGATGGCTACTCTCTATTTCATTAGAAATGAAAATACACTGGCGTCTTAATTTATTTTCAAATTCCGAAGTTATTTTAGTAACTTTATAACTTTGTTGGTTTCACATCTTGATCACAGTAAAAACTTGAAGCTTGGCCATAATGTACGAGGATGCACCCACAAACATTATGGGATGGCAGTTGTGGTGACTATGCCCTCAAGAACTTTATTAGCTCCGCTGTCAGCAACGCGGAGCTTATCAAATAGGTTGATTTTCCGTCGTCGTCCGTCAACAATTGCCTTCTCCTCTGAAACCGCAAGTCCAATTGCTTTGAAATTTTATATGCAGTTCACTTGGGGTGACCTCACTTAAGTTTGTTCAAATCGTGGTGAATTTTGCATATTTGTATTTTCGGGGCATTTTTTTGTGTTTTCGGTAAAATAATCTTTAAAAATCTTCTTCAAAAAACTACCAGTCAGATAGTTTTGATATTTGGTTCATATGTCCCTAGGGATGATCTATTTCAGATTTGTTCAAATTGTGCAGAGATTTGCAATTTTAAAGGCAATTTTTGCCATTTTTGGTCAAAAAGTTTTTTTCTCAAAAAGTACTGGTCTGATAGTTTTGTAATTTGGTATACAGGTTTCTATAGATCAACTAAGTAATATACATATTAAGTAATATATTGAATTTCTGATGAAATCTGTAATATTGTATTTTTGGGGCAATTTTTGCCATTTTTGGTCAAAAAATGTGTATTTCCAAAATTACTGATCTGATAGCTTTGAAATTTGGTATACAGATGGACTAAATGATATTTATTGAAATTATGATGAAATCTGCAATTTTGTATTTTTGGGGCAATTTTTTCCATTTTTGGTCAAAAAATGTGTATTTCCAAAGCTTCTCATCTGATAGATTTGCAATTTTGCATACAGGTTCCTAGAGATCACCTTAATTAATGATATTTATTGAAATTATGATGAAATCTGCAATTTCGTAATTTTGGTGCAATTTTTGCCATTTTTGGTCAAAAAATGTGTTTCTCAAAAAGTACTGGTCTGATAGCTTTGAAATTTGGTATACAGGTTTCTACAGATGAGCTAAGTAATATATATTGAATTTCTGATGAAACCTGTAATTTTGTATTTTGGGGCAATTTTTGCCATTTTTTGTCAAAAATGTGTATTTCCAAAACTACTTATCTGATAGCTTTGAAATTTGGTATACAGGTTTCTATAGATGAACTAAATGATATTTATGAAAATAATGATGAAATCTCCAATTTTGAATTTTTTGGGGCAACTTTTCTGTTCCTCAAAAAATACTGGTCTAACAGCTTTGAAATTTGGTATACAGGTTTCTATTGATGAACTAAATTTGATCTTTTGAAATTTGCACGTCCTTTTGCGACCTGCTGTGCAAGTTATTATTGTCAAGTCAACAATTTTTAAAAACCTAAGACAGATAGCAGTCTACTTTCAACTATTGATTATCAGATGCTGGTTACTAGACATAGAGTACTGTTGAGGTACGTGTTGATGGCTTCATAAAGTCAAAAGCAAGATTTTGAACTGTATTTATTGAATTTCATTGTAATACAGAGACCTCTGATGACAAGTTACAGTGCGATGACTTACAGTGTGACTTTGGTGCTACATGTGTTCTCAACCGCAACGGAGAAGCCAGGTGTGATTGTGATTTAGGATGTATTGATGAAGATGCCCCAGTGTGTGGTTCTGATGGTATCACCTACAGTAATACTTGCCAGCTCCAGCTTGCATCTTGTCAACAACAGAAGGAAATCATGGTAACTGCTGAAGAGCCTTGTAGTGAGTACTTTTGTTCAGGCTAGATTGTGAAGACTTACAAGTGTGCCTTTTATGCTCAATTGTTTGGATATATTGGTAAAAAATCAGTGGAAGAAAACAAGTGTGCTCGACCAGTGTTTCCGTCTTCAAGGAAGATTACTTTATTTAAACCAATGTTTCAGCAGTACACAGACTACCTTCTGAAGGTAGTCTGTAGACTTCCTACTGAAGGTAGTCTGTGTACTGCCGAAACATTGGTTTAAATAAAGTAATCTTCCTTGAAGACGGAAACACTGGTCGAGCACACTTGTTTTCTTCTACCGAATTTATGCTATGATTGTGCACTCCCATTTTCTGTCGAAGGCTTCATAGTTGTAGTTGGACTGACTCTCTTGTTAATACCATGTATTGGTAATTTACTTCATGTGGATATGACAATAAGAAATCAGTGTTCTTTTCAGTCACATGTTTTTGGTTTGTTTTGTTCAAATAATCACTTCAAGTAATGCTTGAGAGATACAGAATATTTATGATAATGGTAAATTTGATATAAATGTGAACAGGTAGGAATGTGAAGAATGTATGTGATCTTTAAAATTTAAAATGAATGAAATGAAGTGATATTGTTTATTTGTCTGTATCACATGCATTGACTCAGTTATCACTGTCATATATTATGTGACACCATTGGTATACAACTAGGATGAATCCATATTCCACATGTGGTGGATATGGGAACCAGACTACTTTCACCACAAGCAGACAAAATCAGCTGTTTAGAATTATTTCAAATTCCCAAAAAGGAAAAGTAGGTGGTTATGTGGTTATGTAGCATAAGGAAATATGGGGTGTTGATTCAAAACATGGTCAATACTTGAATTTTTATGAATTTGTTTGTTTTGGATTTTGATCTGTGATTAATCTTTCAATGTCTTCAACACTTATATTTACGTGATGCTGCTCCATTGCTGGTATGCTGGCATTTTGTTTTGTCTACCTAATCATCAAAAGAGCTTCTGCAAATGTCCATAATATGATAGGCATAGACAATGACCCTAGAGAGAGTATTGTGATCGCTGCAGCAGCAGGGATGTTTTCTTTAGCAACATTGACAGATTGCAAGTTCATCATCATGATCTATGCTGCCAGGGTATTTGTAGCAGTCAACCGTTTGAGCCAAAGAAGTGATGAGTGTTCGTCATTTCTGACAGTAGCGATGATTTTCTCAGGACATAAAATGCCAGCATACCAGCATGAGATATACCAGGACATGAGATGTACCAGAAGAATTCGCAAAATAGTAAACATACGATCGATAAATTCTTGAAATTTAATTTTGATAATTTGTAAATTTCAGGCAAAGTTTGCAAAGCAGAGTTCTTTGAATGATGTTTGAATGTTTACAAAATACAACCCGTTCATGCTGACAACATAAAACTAAAGCGTAATACTGTCGTGGTGCCCACTCTTGCACATCCAGTCATCTGTTATTTTGATGAATGAAATTCTCTCATACCTTGCATTTAAAATCCGTGGTCATTCATAATTCTGATTGATTGGTTCAGAAAAACTGAAACGAGAGATGATATTAAATAAGAGCAGTGTGGACTTGCTCCAAGTTAATCTCGACAAGGCCATGAACAGCTGAGCTCATGACCTAGCCATAACTACATACAACACAAGCACATGAATTCTTTTCAGATAATTCCTATTGTTCATTCCCGGCGTTAGTGTGAAATATCATACTTGAAAGGTTATTCACAGAAAACTGGGTCTACGCATGTTATTATTATAACACATAATCCCCCTGTATTTTGAGCGAGTGTTGCTGCATCAAATATGAGTATTGCTGCATCATTGACTAATGATTCCCTGTGTAGTAGCTGTATCCCCCTTTGCTGCAGGTGGAACAGATATGGGTGCTACATGGGGAATCACTTGTCATTGACACAGCCACACTCATTCAGCATACAGGGGTATTATAATTAAGCATCTGTCAAGAGAATCAGAATTGCCAGGTGTTATTCATTACCAGTAAGGAAGATGAAATCAGGCATTCTGGTACAATGCAGTACATAATTCCATCGTATGAGGTCATACATGAATTTACCCTCATTTTGCACTGTAAGGGTTTAAATCTGACCTTTCTTGTGTGCTAAATTTTATCTGCTTCTAAAATTGCTAAATTTTTCATTTCCTCTGCTTTGAAAATAGTTGTTCATTTAACCTTGAGTGCTCTTATGGTGAAAGTAGTAAATCAGTGTAAAGAATTTATTCCTTGAAATCACCATTGCAGATAAAGTAGGAATAAGATTCAGTAAATGTTGATAATGTGCGACTATTGCTATACAGGTAGCTGTGAGGAGATGACTTGCAAATATGGTGCAATTTGTGATCCAGTTGGACTTGATGGTGCCAAGTGTATTTGTCCAGAACTCTGTGTTCAGGTTGATTCACCTGTATGTGGATCTGATGGTACAACTTACGACAATGAATGTGAATTGCAAGTAAAATCTTGCCAAAAACAGATGATGATCACAGTGGTAGCACAAGGACCATGTGGTAAGATGTTTCAATTCTGCCTCAATAGATTGCACATTCTCCCGTCAGACTTTTCCAACAATAGCGTATGTCTATGCAGTAGGTTTACTGAAAACAAGGTGTAAGCTTTGTCAGTTTTCTGAAGAGTTCTAAATATACCAGCACTTTAACTGATACATATCCAAGATTGGAAGCCAACTCACGACTTCCATTAGCCAGACCTTTTGATTCACTGTGAAAAATTAAACGACGAATAGTCATACTTTCTGAACAGTAAAGGTTGGCCTTGCACTCTAAATGTTATCAGTTCCAGTGATCAATTTCTCGCCAAGAAGCTACGGGGTAGTTGGTATTCAGTATCCATCATGTGTGTGTTTTTCTGTGTCTGTGTCTGTTTTATGTATGCGTGCATGTATGTACACTCTGTTTTCTCGGAAACAATAGCTTGAAATTTGTACTTGTGTAATTGTGTACTTGTACTTTGGGTTCAGGATGGAATCACCAACATCTCAATGTGATAGCGCTGAAAATATGCAAACAAGCTAAATAAATGCAGAAATAATAAAAAATACCTAACATTGTCCTTTGAAATTTTGTGAAAAATAGTCCTACTTGTTGTAGACGATGTAAGTTTGTTTGAGCACATTATTAATATGCTAATAAGCAAAATGATTGTAAATATTGATCAAAAACTGTCGTCCCCAAAAATATTTTATAAGAGGGCTTAGAAATGGTGTGAAGCACCACAATACGACTGCACCAGCAGGAGGTGAGCTACAAAAACCTGCAGTAATAGACAATATCCGACAATCTTAAAGTCGTCCTAGCTATAATCACTGATCTTAATGAAGACTAAATCTTTTGAAAACCAAAAATAGCGATAGCCTGATACATGCCTGGGCCTTGCAGCTTTGGGAGAGAATATACCAGCAATATACTGCCATTCTTGAAAAACATCAGTATACTCTGCTGTCCTGGGTTACCCTCCCTCTTCCTTTGCATGTTTACTCAGCTAAGTAGATTAGCTAATGTTATCGTCTGTGTCATGCAATTATAGCTGCTGTCAACGACTTTCACATCTCGGATGACATCACAAACTCGCAAGATTTGCAAGATGGATGAGAATTAAATTTGAAGCCTGCATGATTAGCTCACATGCTTGCATACTGCCTGTAAATCACTACACGTTTTATTAGTTCCGCTGTCAGCGACCAGAGCTTATCAAATAGGTTGATTTTCCATTGTCGTCTGTCGTCGTCGTTGTCCGTCGTCTTCCTCTGAAACCACAAGTCCAATTACTTTGAAATTTTATATGCAGTTCACTTAGGGTGACCTCACTTATGTTTGTTCAAATCGTGGTGAAATTTGCATATTTGTATTTTTGGGGCTTTTTTGGTGTTTTTGGTAAAAAAATCTTCTTATCTGAAACCGCTTGTCCGATTGCTTTGAAATTTGATATGCAGTTTACTTAGGGTGACTTCAGTCAGATTTGTTCAAATCGTGATGAAATTTGCATATTTGTATTTTTAGGGCAATTTTTGTCATTTTTGGTAAAAAAATCTTTAAAAATCATTTTCTGCAAAATTACCCGTCAGATAGCTTTGATATTTGGTACATATGTCCCTAGGGATGATCTGTTTCAGATTTGTTCAAATTGTGCAGAAATATGCAAATTTGCATTTTTAAGGCAATTTTTGCCATTTTCGGTCAAAAATGTATTTCTCAAAAAGTACTGGTCTGATAGTTTTGAAATTTGGTATGCAAGTTTCTACAGATGAGCCAAATAATATATATTGAATTTCTGATGAAATCTGAATTTTGTATTTTTGGGGCAATTTTTGCCATTTTTGGTCAAAAAATGTGTATTTCCAAAACTACTCATCTGATAGCTTTGAAATTTGGTATACAGGTTTCTACAGATGAACTAAATGATATTTGTTGAAATTATGAAGAAATCTGCAATTTTTATTTTTGGGGGCAATTGTTGCCATTTTTTGGTCAGAAAATTTTATTCTCAAAAAACTACTCTTCAGATAGCTTTGGTTGACATGTTCTTAGGGATGATCCGATGTGATATATTCAAAGTATGATGAAATCTTCAATTGTTTATATTTGCAGCTATTTTAGCCACTTTTTTCTGGCCACTGCATTGAGCTATCAAAGATTTCCACCTTCTTCATCAACATGTGTCAAAAATAGTTATTCTCTAGATAAACACAGCGGAGCTATATCGGCCGCTAGCTGGCTTGTTTTGTAGCTCATATTTGGTTTGATATATAAATACCAAAAAGAGCTTATATATGATGAGTCTAAGTGTCTGTATATTTGTGGGTATGTGCGGATGTATGTCCGTCACACACAAAGGCTCCCATACCGCCAAAGCTAGTGTCTTAGTATTTGGTGTACAGGTAGATGTAGGGGTTGAGATGTGAATTTGTTCAAATGAACACATCAGTGTCAAAAATGTGCAAATGAGGTAAGAAAAAGCGAAATTCTGAAACAGGCTTGAAACAATCTTACTCCACTGACTTGAGTCATTTCCTGTCATTGTTTATGAACTGTTACATATTAACAGACCTGCTCAAACCATAGACAGTAGAGGGGAGGAAGACCGTCAGTAGAGGGGAGGAAGCCCGTCTATGGTCAAACTAAGGGGGGCTAGCTGCCTTTCTGCTATGCATATCATGTTGCTAAAGTTGACCTTCAGTACCTAAAGTTTCGGACCTTAATTACTTTTGTCATTCTTGTTTTTCTGGTTTAAATATTTCTTGTTGTTTTTCTGGTTGTACTGTGCAGAAATCATTGTCATAACATCAACGTAGAATTTTCCTGCACTGAACAGATAAACAACATTTATTGTTGATCTTGGGTACCCATACTGGTATGTACCAATTCTGATCAAATTTGAGCGACACCGTATAATTGCGGTATTTTTGTAAATTTTATTGTTTTACTGGAAAAAATTGTTTTCATTTGTGGCAAGGGAGTGCTCAGAATTTACAAGAGGGCACCAAGCCCCTGTGACTATATTCAGGGAGAACACTGAAAAATCTTAACTCAGAAACTACTTATATACTAGAACTGTGACATTGCAGATCTAAAAATGGAATGTATTGATTTTGGTGCAACAATGTGATACATTATTACAATAATACTTGTCCAGTGAGTGTTCTCCTGCTAATTTTAGTGTAATGGTGTTGGGCCTGACAATGACGACAACACCCAGTCCCTAGCACTTCAATAGCTTCAGTACGGTTCCATACTTCAAGCGATTTAGAATTTACATGTACACAAATGTATATAGTACAGCCTTCATTCTCACATTTTCAAACTGACTCCATTTTCTTGGCTTCTATATTCATTTGTAGTGTTCAAAACATAAACGGTTATCCTGCCACAGATCATATTTGTCATGTTATTGAAAACAAGCGTTGGAGAAAATGCCAACAAAATGAATGGTACTTGCTGAAACATATGCATAATTTCTGATTAGACCGTTTAGCCTGAGGGACTTCTAGGGCTCATGGCCTTTTTTGCTCACGTGTTTACACACGTGAGCATATGTCGCAGCGATGTCTGTCTGTCTATCTGTCTGTCTGACTGTCTGTCTGTTGGTCCGATATCTCAAAAACGGCATATCAGATCAGAATCGAATCTGGTACATAGATTCAGTTAGCAAATGGCAAGAACTGATTAGTTTTTGGTGGGTGTGGCTTGCATACTTTTTTCTCATTTGCATAATTAATGATTTTAGAAAAAAAACCGGATATATATTAAAAACGACTACACAAAATTTGATGAGATTTGCTACAAATGTTGATCACACCAAGATATATCAGCAGTGGTAACCATAAAGGGGTTACATGAAAGATAGTTGCTAATTTGCATATTTAATGAACTTTCCTAATTAGGGATATATGTCTGATTTGACTCGATCAAAATCGACCAAACTTGGTACGTATATTAAAGATACTTTGATTTAACATTATTGAAAGTCATTAAGCGTTTTAACTGCAGCCAATTCCTAATTTGCATATTTAATGAACTTTGCTAATTAGGGATATATATTTGAATTGACTGGACCAAAGTTGATGAAACTTGCTACATGTACTGAAGCTACTATGATACAACATTTTTGACAGTCATTAAACATTTTTACTTCAGCCAATTCCCAATTTGCGTATTTAATAAACTTTCCCAATTAGGGATATATATCTGATTTAACTTGATTCTAGTTGTTGAAACTTGCTATATACATCAAAGATACTGTGATATACAACATTATTGAAAATCAAAAGACATTTTTACTTCAGCCAATTCCTAATTTGCATATTAAATGAATTTTCATAATTAGGAATATTTATCTGAACTGACTTGATCAAAAGTGATGAAACTTGCTATGTACATTAAAGACACTATAATACAATATTATTGAAAGACATTAAGCATTTTCTCTCCAGCCAATTCCTAATTTGAATATTTAATGAACTTTCCTAATTAGAGATATATATCTGAATCAACTTGACCAAAGTTGACAAAACTTGCTACACATATTGCAGATACCATGATACAACATTATTGACAATAATTAAGCATTTTTACTAAAGCCAATTCCTAATTTACATATTTAAGCCTTTGAACCCGGCTCGGACATAAATGTCCGATGACATCATAGAGTTCCAGAGGGTCTGGGTGCAAAGGGTTAATGAACTTTGCTTATTAGGGATATATATTGGGATTTACTTGATCAAAGTTGGCAAAACATGCTATGTACATTGATGATTACACCAGGCTAAAACAATATCAAAAGTCATTTCACATTTTGATGTCAGCTAATTTATAATTTGTCTGTCTAATGAGCTTTCACAGCTTGGCATATATGGCTTGAAGGACTTGGCCAACGGTAATTACACTTGCTCTATAAAGTGGTGATACAATGACAGCAGTAAAAGAACTTTAATATTTTTATTTCAGCTAATTACATATTTGTATACTTCATGACCAAATCGGCGGTGATTATCGTTCATTATGTTGATCATAATACTTTCAATGAAGTTGCAAACATGTGGCAAAGGTTAAAATTTACACATAACTGCAATATATAATGAAACACGTGAGCTTTTTCAGTTCATATCTATTTAAAGCTTAAAATTATTAAAATAACTGAAAGTCGGATAGACACCCCCTACTGCTTGAACAAAATTGTCAGCAGTGTGTGGAAAGTTGGCATAGTCATTCTTTCTGATTAAGAGGCAGAGGGGGGGAGGGGGATTCCCTGATCGAGAGTGCAGCAGACAGGCAGAGAGATTTCTCAACATTCCTGGGTAGCCATTCTTTCCTTGCTTTAGTGCGCAGTGGGCTAATGTGCAGCACTGAATAAGATCTTACCCAATTGGGTAGCTGAATCTTACCAATATAATGAAAACAATACAAATAGACTCCCTAAGTGGCTGTGAATAGTGGAAATGGACCAATCAGAGAAAGAGCTTATTCAAGCTGCACATCAGCAGTGCGCAGTCTCAGACATATACTGTAATCAGTAACTTAGGGAGTAATTTGCCATGCTTTCAGATGGCTGCATGCGGTGACCTCGATTTTTCATGATGACAAGTGCATCTAGTGCTTTGTAAACAATGGCCCTACGCAGTCAGAAAACACTATTTGATTCCGAGGTATTTTCAAAAGCTTAGCAGATAGCAGCAGCGGATGGTCGCTAGGGTGGTGAACAGAATGAAACCAGTGTGACAAAAACGAGAAGGACATGATGGCGACCTCAGAGGCAACACTGCTGCGCCTGGCATGTCTGAGCACAGCACAACTTCCAAGTCAGCGGAAAAGAAAATTGCACCGTGACTGCAGCTCGAGTTGCAGGGTAAAACAAGTTATGAAAAAATCGAGGAAACTGCATAGGAATGGTTTGTTGAATTTCAATGGTTAGTGTTTTTCTGTACCACATACGAAGTGTCAGGCGGCCAGACAGGACAATATTTACATCCGGTAGGCGATCAGACATTCCAAAGAGGGACAATTTCAAGAAACCTGAGAAAACATCAGGACATGACTTGCCATGAATGCACCGCAAGCAGCCGCTGATATGAGTCAGTTCAATTTGATAAAAACATCTTTGAGAAATATCGTAAGATAGAAAACGTTGATACACTGTTGAGAATAGCATAGAGCAGTTTTATTTTGAAAATAAATGTTTGGACTACCAATAGAGACAGGAGACTGTTTACACCTAGTGTACAAAATGTAATTACCAGTACACTTTCTCAAAGTGAACAATCGGTACAGAAATTAGACTCTGTGATTAGAGAACTGAAAGCACTTGATGACTGAGGCAGAGAATATTTTGAAGCTACCCTGTAAATGATTTAATTGTGATACAGAAGTCACATAAGTGTGAAGCACTCAGGAAATCAAGTTTGTTGTTAATGTTACAAGTAGTAAAGAAAGCAGTGCTATTTGTTCCGTAAAAAATGGTTTTTAACTTGTTTTGCCATTTTTTGCTACAATACTGAGGCAGCTGATAGGACCCGCCTGAGTGTATTTTTTGTGAAAGTGACTGTCACTAAATATTCAACTGTCAGTTGTCCAAAATCAAAAATGTTGAATACATGTAAATTTGGATGGCTGGTTATGGCTAATCAATTTTGGTCTCAATTAGCCTCAATTAGCCTCAATTTGGTCTCAATTAGCCAGAATATAATTAACTTACTCGTGAGGTGCGAACGGATGCTATTCGGCTCTGTCTTTTCGTCTGAAAAATTGGCCTTTTTTCTTTCTCAACTTGACTGACTGTCGACGTGTCAAATATATGAAGCTCTGGGTAACGTATTTCCACTATTTGTATGGGTAAAAACGACACCGAAGTCCGAAAATTTACGAAAAATACGTCCTTGTGAGCTGGTTTTGGAGAGGCATTACGTTGCCCACAACTCTTTCCACCAGGTGTGTACAACAACTGTTGCGTAATTACGCATAGCTGATCGCCATGCTAACTTGCTCTGACTGCAAACTTGTCTCGAAATCGATAAAGTTATGCCAAGGTGATCTAGACCTCTGCTCTCCTTGTAAGAGACTGCGATTTCCTGTACA
>LD397788.1:0-11506 GCA_001465055.1 Ptychodera flava
ACATATCATAACAATGGTAGAATGTAAACCCGGTCCAGCTACCCTCGAAATGTCGTCATGCATGGCGTGATAATGTTGCGCACACGAAACGTGAAATAAAATAGTGCGTGCGCATTCACAGTCCCGGTGTAGGATTACAGGTAAGCCGCAGTGTTTCTTATCTACATCCTGTCATACGCGCGCTGCTGACCTAACCTGGAAATCAGTTTCCTCGCAGTCCGCACTATCAAACATCGGCATTACTAGGCCTTGTCGAGAGTTTAAGGGTTTAATAAATATCTGGGTTATTATTAGATCAATGCCACGCTGTGAAGGTGACATCATTTTCAGTCAAAATTTAGTGTGTGTATGTGAAACAGTGATCCTGCACGGTCTTTGGTCTTAGGATTTGGACGTCTTGTGAACATGATGTACGGAGTTTACACGTTGTTGTCGGTGTTGTTCATTCTCAGCGGCTCGGTGTACGGCGTGTACCGAGAATTCGACACAGTCCCGCAGGACACCACGGTGATAGAAGGGACGTCCGTGGTGTTGACGTGTAAGGTGCTGGAAGACTATTTCGGTTTCCCCGTGTACTGGGAAGTCAAGGGAAGCGTTGTGAACCCAATTTCCACGCGGAGACAGCGATTCACATCGGCTGGGGACGCGTCTCGGGGTATTCATAACCTGAAGATCAAGTACGCCACTAAAAGCGACGAAGGCGAGTACCGCTGCCTGATTTTCTTCAACGCGGCGAGCATCGCCAGGTCGACGGCGGCCAAGCTGACGGTCATGCAGATACCAATTCCGAACTTTGTGCAGCAACCAAAACGTAGAATAGCGATCGAGGGAGGGACAACGACACTGAACTGCCACATTGACGACTTCACTGAAGGAAAGTTAAGTGTGTTTTGGCAGAAAGAAGGACTTGGCCTACTGTCCAGAAATCAGTTCATTTACGATGCATGGCCAGGTAAAAGAGACAGCTTACGATTTTCCATCCCGCGCGGAGAAAAAGGGGAATTCAATTTGAAAATAACCGGCGTCTCCCGTGAGGATGCCGGTGACTATCGCTGCTTGGTGTCCGTGTTAAACGGGGATGGTTATATTCTGAAATCACGCCCAGCTAGACTGTCTGTCGTTCGCACCAGGTGTTACATAGAAAATGCGACGCCGGACAGGGACCACTACGAAGAGGGGGACAACGTCACGGCAATGTGCACCGCTCGGGGACCAGAAGACGCCGCGGACACGTCGGTGATGTTGTCCTGGTCAAGTACTGATGCCAGTCTCGTCAGTTACGCCAAGCAAAGAGAAACCCCTGAAATACGAGATTCGTGGACTTTGACGGCAGACGACGACAACAAGACACTGTTGTGTGAAACTAGTATTTTAAATCCGCCCAGTTTTTCTGTCTGTCGAATCGGGCCTTTACGCGTGCACTTTGCGCCGATAGTCATGATTCTCCCGTCAGCGCCTGTAGCTTCCGCGGGTGGAACGCTTTCGCTTGTGTGCTCGGCACGTGCAGTGCCAGGTGTTACGGACTACACATGGTCGGTAAACGGCACGACAGTTCCACACAGGCATACGAAATATCTCATCGAGAAAGGCGGCCAACAGTTGAGCATCCGCTCGCTGACGAAGCTCGACGACGATGTCAAAGTTGGCTGTACGGCAAAGAACACCGTGGGATCGACGTACGCTGCGGTTCGAATTCAGGTGAGCGAATTTGAACTCTCACCGCCTACGGGCTCCCCCTCCCGCAAAACAGACGGGCCACTCACAACATTAGGCGTTGCGCCCTCGTCGTTTCTTGTCATTGCCACCAGCGTTGTTGTGGTTCTCGTTCTTGTTGTTTTCGTTCTGGTTGGCATCATCTGCCACTGCCAGAGGAGCAGACGAAGGCGTCGCCGCAACGTCAAGATGATCTTGGGCGAGTTTTCGCACCCGCTTAAATACTACACCAGATCTACAATGCAGAGCGAGGGCGACACCAAACAGGATGTCTCCTTCATCGATTTCGCCGATCCCGGGGGCGCCTACGCGGAAATAAACATCGGAACCCATACGTCCTACGCTACTTTCCATGCCGCCAGGCCAGTAACGCGATCCACCGATGATGTCGCGACGACTAGCCGTGGCACCGCCGACGACAATATCTACGCGCAGGTCAGTAAAGTGCCGAGGCGTGACGGAGAACGGAAACCCGCCGACGGCAGTGACGTGGTAGATGGTGACTACGAAAATCCAACATTGTCCACGTGGACCTCAGCAAAACCCGACAACGCTGTCGATAAAAGTATGTTTGCAAACAGGGCGCATTTGGATGACAGAGAAAGCTTCGCTTGCGCTGAATTTGAATTTGGAGCGATTTCCAGCTAAAACATACGCTCCTAAATCTTATAACGCCCGGAAACGCGAAGTATGATGACGATTCAGGTCAAGTTTATTGCACACTGACCTGAAACTTGTCTTCCTTTGCCTGCATCCATGTCGTTCGGCATAATCCACAAGGTCGAACGGATGAGGACGCTGTGACGGTCATCCCGTAAGAAAGGCCATCGTGCCAGAAATGCACGTGACTTACATAATAAAGGAAGGAGCAGAGCGGACTGCCATTGTGAAGTATGGTGATGAGTCGGAAAAGATACTGAAAATTACTCTGCTGTATTCACGATGTGCAAACAGTTCCATTGCTGTGTATTTGAAAAGGACGTAATATGGAGAGTACGTAAAATTTGTACATTAACACACAGTAGATACTACATGCATAAATGACTGAATCAAGCTATCGAAAGAAAGTGTTTGTATTAGGGGACATTTAAGGAAAGCACCGTTTAATGAATTAATCAGCTGACGTGATTTCATTAGTTTTGCAATTTTACCGAAATATTTGCCTCTATCGGTTCCTTGGACAAGAACGGTGTATTCAAATGAGTTATAGAATTAATATCAATGACCGCACGTGATTTACTTACCAAGCATCAAGATATAGGCGATGACAATTTTATGCCGCATTTCCTTAAGTCTACATGCACACTATGACAGTTTTCACAATCTTAGAGTGATTATTTTAACGACTTTCTTTGGAGAACGGGCATTTTGATACGAACGTCACGTACGATAAAAATAATTTATGTACAAAGAGGATTTCGGTATGTAAATAGTCCAATCTCCGGTCATAACCACTGCATGAAAACGCAATAATACAGATAAATTCACACTAATGAGTTACCTGTATTATAGAATAATACACGTGAATTCACATGAATCCACATGAATATAGGCTTGCTGAATACAAGCAATGGATTATTGACTGTATTCATCTGTATATGCACTCTTCAGCTAAAATACAGGCAATAATCCATGCAAATACAGTAAGTATTATTGGGTTTTCATGCAGTGAACAGGGCGGTTGGCAGCTTTGTGAACCAAGGAACGCGTTAATTATCAGATTGAAATACTATTTATCGTATCTATATTGTTGTAAACTATAGTTTCATTACCACACATTTACAACAGGGTCTGAGATTAGTTTTTACAACAAGAAATACATGATTCGTGGTGACACCGACGTCTTCAAACTTTATTGACTGTCAGTTTGACAAAACTAATATTTTCAACAAAGAAATAATATTTATCGTGATTCATTTAGAATCTGATCCGATTCTTGTAGAGCATTGTTTGCTGTTCTTTATTGTAGTGACCGTCATATCGATTAGAACGTGAATTAAAAAATAACCTCTCCACCTGACTGTAGAATTTGGTAGCGCTAGATCAAGAAAAAAAATTATTGGTCAAGGAAATCGTATATTAAGAACGTTGTGTAAGTAAATCCTTATTAATATCTTGATCCAAATTTCCATTAATTCTTAGTTCTGATTTGATTTGATTTAATTTGATTTGATTTGATTTCATTTGACAGAGTGACAAGCACAATCATGATATTTCTCCATGTAAATAAAGTGTTCTATTTGGATTTAGAAATATTTCACCGTGTCTTGGCTATCATTGTATGGTGTCAGTATGTTTTTTGTTTTGAGTAATGATTTTAGTGGGGTGCTTTCCCGAGCAACTTTAATTCTCCTCTTCATATTCAAAGTTTACAAGTGTGTGAAAATATCATCGAACACGCCCTGCATGGACTGATCGTATGATCTATGAGTATGGATTGGCAAAAATTCCAAATATAATGAACAGGTGTATTGCAGCATAACACGGCAAAATTTTAAAAAATATCTTCAAAATTATAAAAATAAAAACTATTTGTTCTTGTTTTGTGCGCACATGTAACTGTTCGCTAGAATTCCAGGTATGGAATGGTGTGCTTTAACAACTTGAAGTTTCTGAGTATTTTCAATGGTCGGATGATAACCATGGAAAGTGGTGTACTGTTTGTTTTGACAAAGTCCACTCTCACCTAGTAAGGAAATGGAGTATTAAACTATGTCTAAAAGCTACAGAACCGGAACGGAAGCCGAGACCATTGGTGTTTTCAAGGAATTGAGTATTAGTAATAATTAAAAGCAACTTGAGCCACTGTATACAAAATGGGAAACATTCAATGATCATAGAAAACATGACCTTCCCTGTCAACAATTAATGTTTGTACTTTGGTTAAAATACAGGAGAGCGCCAAACTGTGCAGCCAACGAGGGACTGAGCATGATTTACTTGTAGACACAGAGATATCCATTTGCAGCCAATAAAAAGATTCGAAACAACTGATGCAATGCCACCCTTTCCGGGAAATGAAATTATATCAGCACATGCAACCAACACTTACGCTAACAATTGATACAAATAGTCAATATTATAACAGAACCCTATGGCGAGAAAGTGAGAGCGCGTCGTACTCGCTGTATTTTCGCAAAGGCTTTATTCTGCGGCCGTCAGCGAGTACGGGTACAGAATAAGAAAGTTTTGAGCAAGACCCGTCGCGCAGATTGAATATACTAGCCATTGACCTCAGTATAAACACGTAAATAACACTGACCAATCAAAATAGGGTGTGTGGCACTTCTAGCCAATGAGAAGCCAATGGCATCAACCTACATGAAGCCTAATCACAAAACTGGAACTTCAATGGTTTATATCATCCCTTTAAACTTCAGACATTGCGGAGGAAATAATTTATTTGTCTTTTCATTTTCAACAAATGTAATTCTACAGATGACCTCATGATATCATAAAATTGTACAGTAATTAGGGAAAGTTAAGTCATTTAATATGACAGACAAATTCTTCTGGTACAGTAAAGTCTGCCAAAGTCCCCACACTCAGTCCCTACCCGATCAAAAGTAAATTGATGAGCCCTGGAGTCCTTGCTAAAGTAAAGCTGATGAATTTTCCAACATGTTTGTTCTTTGCGTCATTTACAGATATGTTGAAAAGAGCAACTTTTGGCTATCAGTCTGTACATATTGCCACCACCCGGACATAGAATGCATTATTGAGCTGACAATAATATTAGCGGAAAAACGCCTTTCCCAAGGGCTATCAGGTTGTTGTCCCAGATCAAGTATACAATGTACTTTGTCTTAGAAGATTCAAAAGTCCCATATTTATGTACTACTGCCAATATCATTGATTACAGATGTACCGTCGTCTTCATCAGAGTATACCCATGGTTCTGACATGTAACTTTCATTGATTTGTATAGTTTCTCAGTGAAATTAGAATATATCATTCCGGTTCGGTGTATTTTTCTCCCTGAGAACAAAATATGTTCTCTCTGGTTCCCTTTTTATGGGATGATTTTGACCATAATCACGGAATTCTGCATGAAGCGCTATTTTTACCCAATGTCGTTCAAAACTGTGAATTTTCATAGAACGCATTTTTCCGTGTAGAAAAAAAAATCATGCGTTTAATCGCCTTCAAAAATGTGACAGCACCATGTCCTTGATAATTCTGTTTAACACATATGGGCAATATCAAAAGAAAGGCCGCCCTCTCGTGTCTGTTTGTGATAAAAAATGCGAGTTGCACAACATTTCTCTTCGAAATCTACAAAGTTCAAAGCAACAAATCAGTTTTACTGTACCCATTGAAATTTACTCAGTGCCAAATAAGATCATGAAAAGTTAAGCATGAAAAGCAAGTGTTGTTTTCGACTGTGTAAACAGTCAACGTCTTCCGGAGTCGTTTGACAGGATCTATTTAAGACAAGGAAGTAAAAATTAGAAAATTTTAGAGAACGTTGTAATCAGGAGAGAAGGAAATATTTATATGCACCAAATCATCAAAATGATACCCCTGCATGTTGTAAAGAGGTCTTATCACTTTATCCATACTTTCCTCGCCCGTCTCAGTGTCAAACGACGTTTAAAATATATACTTCTGCCAGCAATGAAATGATGAATGATGTTTTGATGGCATTTTGCTGAAAAGAGCCATATGACGCAGTGTGTGGTAGGCATAACACAGAAACCATGACGCGATTTTCTATAATCCTCGCTGCTACAGTTTATATCATAACTCACGGCGAATCGGATGGGCAAGTCAGCTTCTACAGAGATGGTCCACAAGACGTACGCGCCGTTGCAGGAATGGCTGCGTCGTTTTGGTGCGCGGTAAGAGCCGATAGTTCAATTCTGTACAACATTGCCTGGCGGTACAGTCAGAGTGAGCATGAGGCTGGATCTAACATCTATTCATCTAAAGAAAAGAATATCACAGACGATGACCGGTTGGTCTACGACAGAACTTGGTCCTATGGTGGTCAGACCTTAGTAAGCAAGCTGCTCATCAACTCTGCTTCTAAGTCAGACGAGGGCTATTACTCGTGTGAAGTCTTCACGAAAGGTGAAGGTGATGACAAAATGTTAGTACTGTCCTCGAGAAAGGCGTCATTCAAGGTCATTGAGCCACCAACCTTTGTAGAACAACCTCGAAATACAACCGCTATTGAGGGCGAGACCGTTACTCTGTCTTGCCGGTTTGCTAACTTTACACTTGAAACTCATAGTGTGAGATGGCTACGAGCCCGCATGAACAAAAAAGCCATAACCAATAACTACAAAGTTGTCAAGGGCTCGCCTGCAGTTGCCAACAGATATTCCATAGAAGGTAACTCGAACGGCTCTTTTACTTTAAAGATCGCAAATGTGTCTCGCAAGGATCACTATGAATACTTGTGTGCTGTGTACAACAACAACGATGGCTCACTTGTCCAACAATCAAGGCGAGCATCGCTGCGAGTATTGTACCCACCGGAATTAGAATGTCGGTCAAATTTCCAAAATGGCTCGTTGACAGAAGGTGAAATACTTCGAACGGAGTGTTTTGCTGTCAGGGGTAACGCTCCAGTATTTCTTTCCTGGTTGAAAGACGGAGGGGAAGTTAATGGGACCAAGCTACGGAAGTATGACATACAGGGTACATGGGAAGTGTCTGCTCTGGACAACGGATCGAAGATTTATTGCAGGGCTAAAGGGATCGCCGTCCCGGACAACGCCGAAATGTGCGTTATCGGTCCGCTCAACGTGCGGTTTTCGCCAAAAGTGAATATTATCACATCCGTTATACATGACAATGGTAGCGTGTCTTTCTCGTGCTCAGCTACATCTAATCCTGACATTATTTACTTTCGTTGGCAGCTGAAGGGTTCGCAGTGGGACGATATGAATCCACTTAAACTTAGGAACAATTCTTACATTAGCTCATTTACAGTACACGACCCACATGGCGGGGAAGAAATCACGTGCCTAGCATCGAACGCTATGCTGAAAGTAGGCTCTGCAAGGACCATTATACAGGCAGTAAAATATGTGTCAAGTGTTCCAACGACTACGGAGACAATTTCAAACGAACCGGAGGTGACAATGGTGCATGATCAGAATACGACACAGACAACAAAAATAAATAGGCGGACATCAATATTAACAACGATGCCATTCAAACTGCCAAGCCTCTCATTCTCCAAAATTAATGAATCGTCCTCGAAAAAGTCCAGCACCCAAACAATTCTAGAGATCTCGGCGACTGTACAACCGACTTCGGAACGCCCTGCCAAAAGTTATATAGCAACAGAGTCAAAAACCGCGCCTATTGATGGCAATGCTAACTATATCACTGCCCCAACGTCAACGGATGGTGTATCAACGAGAAGAGGAGGACTTCAAGTTTCACTCGTCCTTCTAATTTCTCTCCTGACAATTCTTGTTATCATAATGATAATTATCAATATGATCATAGGTCTGGCCATTTGGCGTCTTAATAATAATAAAAGCGTTAAGAACAACCGAGCCGATAGAGACAATGATGGTTCAATGCCATTAGAAACCTTACAAAGCGCACCTTCCGTTCTCTGCAGCCGAGAGACTGACCGAGAAAGGAGAGGAACAGGTGACAGGAGCGGCGACGAAGCGGGCGGAACAAAACGTGTTACTGCTGAAGAAGTCGAGAATGAGAGCAACGAATCGTCGGATACGGCTGATGGCGTTGTCTATGCAAAGGTGAATAAGGCGAAGAGAAACGACGGCGTCGATCAGTCAGCAGATGTAAGTCATGCTAATGACGACGAGTCTTTGTGCAGTAAGAAAGAACGTTTACTAATTCGCCAACCGATTGAGAATGACAGGGAAGGGCCTTTGGATGTGCCACCTGATGTCTTCCGTGCAAAGCTGAACAAGAGGGAGGATCACGTACGTCAAATTAGTGAAACTAATAATACATCTACGCGCGGTCAAAAAGAATGCTGCTCTCCCGAAGAAATGAAGAATGACAAGGAACGGGCTGCAGATGTGAAACGTGATGTCATCTATGCAAAGGCGAACAAGCCAAAGCGAAAGAATCGAGTTCATCCACCGACTGAAATTATGGAAATGGGTGAAACAAATGTTGAGTCCGTGCCGGGTCGAAAGGAACGTTACATTCCTCTAGTAATGGAGAATGACAGGAACCAGCTTTCAGATGTACAACATGATGACGTTTACGCAAAGGTGAAAAAGCCGAAGCGGAAATTCCGCGTCAATCAACCGGCAGACGAAGTTACAACAGGTGAAACTAAGGATGTATCTACACACGGTCACACAGAACGTTTTGCTCCCAAAGCGATCCACAATGACAGCGGAGGGCCTTCAGATGGGCATCACGATGTCGTCTATGCAAAGGTGAACAAGCCGAAGAGGCAAGACCTCGTTCATCAACAAGCAGAATGTAGCGTCGCCTCACCTGCTGTACCTTTCAATAGTCAAGAGAGTGGCACCAGCGTGCACATGGCCGGTGATGACCAAGGAGAAGAAAACAAAAAGCTCAGAAATGCTGAGGGATTGGTGTATGCTGATCTTGACTTTGGCGAAAAGTCGGTCCGTCGGGAACAAGACTGCCCGCTCCCTTCAACCCTGAGACGCGAATCGCCCGTGCTGTACGCTGAAATTCGGCGACCACAAATGCCAAAAACTGGCGACCAGACGAAAAGTTAGGCAATTGCGATTGAACGATGTCAAACGCACTTTTGGCCAAGGATAGTATTAACTGTGATTACTCATACGTCGTCGTGGTAACTTCTTACTTAAGATGCATGGTTTAGTAACATGCTCAATGAATGCAGAGCAATTTCCCGATCGAAATGGTATAACATAAGACCTGAATTTACTTCGAATCCGAGAGCATCACTGTAATTTTTCCAGTCATTTCGTACGAATTTTATGACTATTATTCTCGATGACAGTTTAAACAACCCTTACGACATTGCATGGCACCATGAACTTGGGCAATATATATCCTCTTCATGTTAATCATTGTGGGGTCAATATTCAAAATTCGAATATATTTGTTTAAGTTACAAATGTTGCACGCATTAATAAGATCAGTTACTAATACAAAATAGAGGCGGAGGCGAGACACTTGATTCATTTACATGAACAGGAACACTATGACCCGTCTTGACCTTTGGAAACTTCCCTTATCGTGAAACCTGGCATCTTACTGACGCTTCCTGTATACATTTATAGACACAAATATCCTGTCTCCAGCAAATCTATATATTTAGATTATGGTATGAGCAACAAGAGATTTAAGTACCCTTTCTCGCCGCTTAGAAGCTTCTATTTCTGATATACTCAGAGAGAGAGAGAGAGAGAGAGAGAGAGAGAGAGAGACTGTATAGTTGTCTGTTCGACAAAGCACAGACAGTACAAGTGCTTCTACAGTCTATGAACAAAGCGATTAATGAATATAACACATTCATTTATCGTTATTCGTAATCCGCATGGATATACAACAGTTGCACTTTACTTCATACCGAGGGGCACGTCTTGAAAACAGAGAAACACGGAGGTTGACCGGACGCGCGTAAATCATTGAGAAACACCGCTATTATCCCCGATGCGGTTCTCCTTTGCACATAATATGCTTTGTGGTTTGTCAGTTTCATCCTTTTTCAGCCTGAGTTCCGCCACAGCACAATAGGAACTGGCAGAGGACAAACTGTTTACTGAGCAGCTATACGATAGGGGGAGCAATGTCTTTAAAGGGGAGAAAGCAATATAATTCATTTCTCTGTCAATGGTATTATTTTGATCTCAAATGTTGATCTCAAATGCAATATTCTGCATGACGAAACTACGTAAAGTCTTCATCATTGGCCATAGTAGTATCACAAGCTAATTTTGTCTAGATTTCTTAATTGTGTAAAGGTTGTTGTGATATGTATTTCTGTAAACACTTCTGCATTTAAATTCATAAAGATCGACAGCCATAATAATATTCGAGATATGCAATCGACTGATTGTACATTTTTCGGATATTGCACGTGATTATGTTACTGTCAGCAGCCATCAGTTAAAAAAAACCCACAAACAATTCAAGGGCTACACATGTACAGACCGAATGAGAACATTCATATTGTATATCTTAATCTGCCCTTGGCAGTAGAACAACAAACTGCAGTTTACACTTAAAATTACTGAAAAATCATCAAAAGTTACATCCACTGGTCCTTTAATAAAACAACTTTCCTCAAACAAGTAAAAATCTGCAAGCTATGATACTTTACCCTCTGTGCAAACGACAGAATGAACAGCGAGCATGTTCTTCACTGTCGTGTGGGTCTGTCAAAATTGTTGCTTTTCCTCATGCCCTGGCCCATGCTGGGCACATCGCCCTTTATATTTCAATTATATTTATCATCGGCACTGGTATACAGGGATGCAGAAACTGAATTCATACCAGTGAGGGCGTGGTCTTACATGTTTAAGTATTAGAAACTAGTACGTCCGTTACTTCTGTATCAAGATTGGCATACCATAAGAATTTGAAAATTTAGCCAATGAAATACCTGTTTGAGTCATTCAGAATCAATTTGAGAGGTTACGATCCTTGCGCAGCTTGTCGTACCAGTGTACGTTATTCATTAGCACTTATCTACTACAATTTGCTAAACTTTTCATTTCGCTATCCGGGTACCGAAGTTTGATATGAAGTGTACCTTGTACATACTGCTCACGTTGTGAGGCATGTGGATCAAATTAAGTTCTCACCGTTTAGTCTTTGTTTTCTGGCAGCGTTGAACACAGGGCAT
>LD397967.1:0-10029 GCA_001465055.1 Ptychodera flava
CCGCTAAAGCGACAATCAGCTGAAATTTATTACTTCAAGTTACTCAATTTTGATAGCCTATTTGCCTACAGAAGTGAGCCAAGTGTATATAGAGTCGTCGTGATTTTACATCGGTACCCGGAGTTCTGAGTGACCAACTGCAGGGTGCACGTCGGTGCACTGCCGACTGCAGTTTGAATAATCCGTATATAACGCACACGGTACCAGAATAGAATGTTAGCCTCCTCTGCCAAAGTTCTGTATCCTCTGAAACACAGTAGCAGTACGTATTTGAACGGAGAAGAACGAAATAAAACCATTCGCAGGTCATTCAGCGGGCGGCGTGGTATGGCAAGGCCCCAGGAATGTTGCAGACTCGATGTCGTCATCAGTATCGGCGTTTTCGATCACGTGCACAGCCTACAAATTGTCAACAAACCCGCGCGGCAATCCAACTCGATCGGGCAATATATAGCGTTTGTATGTCACTACAGGAGCACAAATTTGGCTTATTTCTTCACTGAACAACATTTCACGATGGATGTAAGAGAATAAGATGTAATTTCGAACATAAAAAAGGGTTAAAAGTTACAAATACTGGGGCTTTAACAATAAGGTATGGTAGACGTTGAAACGCACTGTTAAGTCATCAAAATGTGAGTCTAATTCAGATAAATGATGTGATAAATAAGTCTTGCATGACGTATCAGGAAGTGAAATCCTGTAATGTACCGACTGTAATTCTGTTTTGAAAAGTAAATATTTAGGATCATGTATTGACATGATATTTACACAGATAAGTTATTAAAGTAGCTGTTGGGCTGAATTCTGTTTCGACTCTTAAATTTTTATTGGAAATAAAGAACAATCTACGCAATATGAACTTTATCACAAATCATGATATCATTGTCAGTGGGTTGTATCTGCAAATTTCTTCATTTTCCAGATGTACGCGCAACATATACATGTATTTTGTGAAAACAACCGTTGGTGTAGGAATGTGAAATGTACACTAATGAATATTTAACAACGGTCTTATGCAGAGATTTTACAGAGAATGAACTGTAAATAAACAAATCATTCAAAGTCATTTCCAGAAGAAAGGCATTTTCAACAAGAATGTCAGGTATGACTTATTTATGACACGACAAAATGTTTCTATCAAGGAATTTATGAATTTATTACGTATAATTCAATTGATTAATAAAAGCTAGCTGGAATGGCATGTCATGAAAACTCAGTACAAATAATGTCTGGATTTTTGTAACTGTTAGAGAGACAAATACAGTAACTTTGATGACATTTCATAATTACTATCAGTGTCTTATTGTCAAATGAAATTCATCTGTCAAGAACATTTGATAAAAGACATGGTGTATGGAATGTGTTGACAAGTTGGACATCAGGTATTTCAACATGATTTTAGAAATACATGTGGAACAGGAAACTGTCTGTTAAATTAACAGAACAATACTCGTTGGAAAATGCAATTAAAAGTTATGATAACCCAATGAAAAGCCAATGAGTACAGTGGTACAAACAACATCCATCAAGATAACATGTATCATCATTGAATGCAGGGTTCTCCACAAGGGGAATTTTAGGGGTCCGTCGTCCCTTTGTGTTTGGAGTAATGTATTCATATATAATAACTCTAAAAAAGAATACATTTTCATAACAAAAAAATATGCAAATTAGACAGTGTTATGGCCATCACTCTGTTTTTCCGCGCTTTGGAGAACATTTCCCAAGTATTGCAGCGTTTGCATTTTTTTCATCCTTTTCAGCAGAAATGATTTTCTATGACTAGATTTATCATGATTTACAATATGAACATCGAATAGAATGGACATCAGGGACCGTCTTGTGACATTTATCGAAATGTGACGCAACAATTGCAAGAAATGTAAAAAAGCACTGGTCCATGTCTATAAAAAGAGGCTTACAATGTTATTTTTTGTAAATGGCAAATAGAAACTGATATCTGGGTTAAAGGTCACTGAGGTCAATGCATCACTTGAAAGTTCACTGAGGTCAATACTAATTATGCATCACTTGGGATCTTGATGATTGCATAATTTTTGCGAGAGCGTTGGGCAACTTTCCTCCTTTCAAATTTAGGCTTGACATTTTATCATAGTACTCTATAACATTGCCACTACTGGCAGTCTTCAAGTACTTTCACAAAAGAAAATATTATAAAATGTGCATCATCAAACTCCAATACATTTTAATTATCATGCCTCTAAGGTCTCCATGTTGAAATTTATGACATGTAATAGGAAGGCCACTTTCATAATTTTGTGACATCATCATCATCCACAAAGCTTTATCTCAGGTATTAAAAGTATATTGCAGTAGTTAGCATCCTGTGAAAGCACAATAAATGAAGTGAAATGGGAGGTATGGCCTCTCAAAATACCGATTACAGTGTTATCATAGGAATACATAGGCAGCAGGGATGAACATTGGTCTGTTGTGCAGTTTTACCCACCGTCAGTATTATTTGTATGACTTCAGTGTACATTTCAACCCTTTGACCACCATGGTTTGGCCCAAGCCCCATTGTTATCAATGATGCTTGTAGACCTCTTTATAAGGACTGGGGGATGAACAAGTTAATCTTTCCAGTACCAGACTTTGGTACACCTCACTCATGTTCAACAGGATGTATGGACGTGTAGTTATAGAGACAAAGGGGTGGAAGGTTTAACCCTTTGAGTGCCAAAGTCAATTTTTTGTCCCTTTTTAAAAAATATACCCCAGTCAATGTTTTCTTCATATTTTTGGCAAAATTTTAATAAAAAATTGTAGCCAATGAAATATGATGTCCATTTGGTCCAAAATTACCAAAAAAAAATACAGAAAAATTCAAAAAAGTGGTAAAATGTTGCACTGAAATTTGGTTGGAAAAATTACAGCTCTCAAAGGGTTAATATTGCAGCTAGAACTTTTGATCATTCGACTTACAATGTATGTTATGATAACCAGTGTGTTTTGTTTTATTCTTTGTTGGTGCAATATGTTGTGATCATTCTGAATGTCAATATCAAATCAAAAAGCCGGAGCGGCAGAAGCTTCTGTTGACAATTTTAATGTAGCTGTACTTTCATACAATAATATCAGGATGCTGCGTAAAAAGAATAGGATGATTGATAAGCTTTCAAAAATATCCCAAATTTACTCCTGTGTCACCAATTCTGCAACAGAGATAGCGGCAGTGGTTTGACAAAACTTTAGTTAGTCAGTGTTTTTTGTAAATAAGGGTTTCTCTCCATCATTTCCTTGTGTGGCAACAATAACATTACTTTGTCTGCTGTCAGAATGATAAATGTGAAATACACAAAGTCAACAAAGCTCTTTTAATTAGTTCTGATACAAAGCGTTCATGTGCCAGGTTTGTGTATGTGTGCGTGTGTGTTCCAGAGTTTAAACATTGCCCCTGCTATTAGTGTATTGATTTATGGAGGAAACACATCTTCACGGAGCATTATTCTCTTGGCAAAGTGCCAACTTTACCATCAGCCTTAAACTCAGGTCTTGTTCTTGTGTGAGGGTTTTATCCTTCTAGATGTTAGAGGGCAGTATTTGTTATTGAGGGGCATATAAAGCAGGTCAGTGTTGTTGTATATTCATCCAAAGCTATGGCATCGATATTCCCAAACCAATTCCTTTCCTTTGTTTATCAACCCCTGCAGAAACATTGAAGGGGTCTTCATAAACAGGCATGTTCTGTTAGATCAAAGAATGGTATTAGATCAGTATTTGAAAAGTGTTAAATTTAACCCTATTGCCACCATGGTTTGGCCCATCAACTCATCTAAACAATTATTAGTGACGACCTTTCTACTGAGGATTGGGTTAGACATGGTTAATCACACTGATGTGTACCAGAATGCCTGGCTTTGAGAAATTGTGCCATCGTGACGTTCTCTGTACGCTCTACTGATTTCATCTTTTCATTTTTCAAGGAGCTTCATTTAGTCGGTAACTAATCTACTTGTGGAAGGGAAGCTGTTGATATATTACATTTTGATGAAGTTTGTCCTGAAAAATAAGTAAACTATGTATTCTCATTTGTCATGTGACTTTGTGTCACAATGCAGTGTGGTGGCTTATATGCGGATAGAATGTATTGTGTACATGTACAAACCGGAATATACAACTTTGACAAATTAATCCAAGTGTTGACCATACATGTACGGTACTTTCAGTTGTCACCAATAACATCAGCATAACACTCACATACATTTTATATGAACTTGAACATGGTTTTGGAATAAGAATAACAAACTACTGGAAAATAAATCAAAAGTAATAGCTATCACTATTTCAGCTTTTAATTCAGTATTATATACTATCAGTACAAAATTGTCATGAAGTAGTGCCTACAGTCAGCTTCTTTGATAGTTTCTTTGAATAGTCTTCTTTGAATTGTCTCTTTCTTACTCTTGATTGTGATAATGCTTTCTAATTATTCATATCATCCTGTAAGTGGGAAATATTTTTTCAGAAACCTGTACATGTGTGTTTTTGCTGTGTGATAATATCTTACGTGTGATTGTTTCTATACCATCTCCAGTACAAAACTACAGCGGAGTTAGTTGACTTCTGAAATGTTTGCATATGACCATAAAATGCTAAGATGCTTTTCATTTCCCTGAATTATCGCTGTAGTTTGGTCGGGAAACATGAACTTATTATAATTTAGCTTGTTCACCCCGAAGTTCCTTGTGAGTACATGTATGTTCACACTCACCATTGATAACAATAGAATTGGACCAAACCATTGTGGCAAAAGAGGTAAATAGATGTTCACAAATGACATCATTGTTCTCATTAATATGCAAAAATAAACATATGTCTGTAAATCTCAATTTTAGTACATAGTTGCAAATTACGCATGCAAAAAAAACAAGTATACAATTATCTTGTTCACATTGGCAACCCAACTGAAATTTGGGCCGACGCAAAATAATTGTCCTTTTGGGATTAAATTTGGTCCGTGTCCACACCTACCGGTACCAGAATTAGGGCCGACGTAACTTTACCTTCCTTTGTGACCTCTGACCTGTCAAAGTTCAAAATGGCGCATTTGAATATGGCACGCTGTTTCTACTGTTCATGATTTTCCTGTGTTTTTACGCACAAGAAGGGCAAATATGACTACCACTCACCCTTTTAATCATCGGAGAGATCTTCACTATTTATTGGATGAGCATATGGTATATATAAGACCGCGGTGGAGAAATAACCAGTGCGCGGCATTTTTGACATGCCTCTCTAGTCTATTACGTGCACTGTGGAATCGAATGACATGGTCTCGTTTGCGGAACAAAGGTTGGTGGGAAGTTCTGTGTACATGGGATGATATTAAAATGTTAAGACTGGATTGAAAACTTTCGATAGGTGTAAACTTTAGTTTCAAACGTCGTTTGTTTTGTGTGAATAGAGTGACTAGTTCAACTTCGATCCATGGCGGAGGCCTGGTCAACTGGGACCAGGGCCGACGTAACGTGTCCACACTGGCAATTTGCGTCGGACCAAATTCTGCGTCGGCCCTGAGTCGGCCCTGAACCCCCCCTTCTAACCGGGACCAAACTGAGTCGGCCCAGGGCCGACTCAGCGTGTCCACATTGGTTTTTTACGTCGGCCCCGGCCCAGGTCCGGACCTGGGCCGACGCAAAGTCGTCAATCTGAACGTACTTAATGATTGATGCACCAGAGAGGCACACATTTACAGCCCAAATTACAAGCTAAACAACAGCCGTGTATGCAACATGTTGAAAATTTGTCCAACTTTGTAGCAGCAGTGTGTGATGTTGAGCTCATGCAGTTTTATCTGATAAAGCAGCTACATTATTCCAGTCAAAGTTAGCCAAGATAACATTTGTAAATTTGTACATACAGGCAAATCATGATTTACTATACCGTGTATACGTTTTTTTGAAAGGTCACTGAACCATGATAAATAGTTTTAGAACCCTTGGCAGCATTTCTGCTTTCCTCCAATATAGATTGTTTTGATAAATGTTACAGAAAAGGGGAATCCCGGTAAACGATCAGGAAACTCGGTTATGAATTAAAATTTACTGGTTCACCACCCTGGACACCATCCAGCACTCGGGTAATGTTTTGCTCCATGAGTACTTCTGTACACGTAGCGGTACGGTCTGGAAATTGCAGGAAATCCTTTGTTTTTTCTGATTTTTTCTTGAACAAGTTCATTTGTTTTTGCCCATTTTTTACCATGAAGAACATTCTTTAATTTAACAATTTATATTCAGGGTTCTCCACAAGGGGATTTTTAGGGGTGGCTACCACCCCTCTGTTTTTTGAGCCATCTAGTCATATGTTAATAACTGTACAAAAGAAACATTTTCTCAACAAAAGAATATGTAAATTGGCCACCCCTGTTTTTCCAAGCTGTGGGGAATGTTGTCATGCTTTCGTAAATGATACAAAATCCTAAAACACCCTGATTCAGTATGTAATAATAATATTAATATTTTATTGCTTGCTTGTAAATATAGAATTTGCATCACATTTGTGGCGATGAATGTGTAATACAAAAATAAGTGCAAACTTTTCTCCAATAAAGATCAAGTAATACAGTATAATAATACAAGGCATTTCTTTGTTTATATAAATTAAAAATGTAATCTGAAAGTTGTTCATTAAAAGATTGTTAGTAGAGAAATAAGCTGATTTTCAGTTTTATGATTTAGGAGGTAATTTTACTGGAAAAGTTTTCTCCTTGAACTTTATATTTCTGACAGACTAATAAAAAGTGCATTTCATCTTCAATATTGTTAGTGTTACACTGATTGCAGTATCCATAAAATGTATGAAATGCCATTGAGCCAATCCATATACATGTAAGCATAGACCCTGGTTTCTTTAGGGTCTATGATATGGAAATTTAGAAGCGTGTAATATTGTATGGAGCACAGTCCTTCCACCTGGCAGATATTTTGTGAAGTCTACACAGTCCTTATCATGGTAGTTGGGCTGATGTGCAGTGTCTTGAAACTGTTATCCAATTTGGTGGCTGAATCTTACCACTGCAATTGAATAATACAAATAGACTCCCTAAGTTGCTGTAAATAGTGACAATCAACCAATCAGATATAACCTTCCGAGGACGCTGCACATCAGTAGGCGTAGTTAGTTACATGTAGCTTGCTTCTCTTGTGCACCATAGTGTTCTATTGGTCTGTCTTACATGTACTCTATACACATCAAAGCAATTCTGTTCACAGCACAACAGAAATTTGGAATACTTGTGATAATAGCACACTTCCTATGAAAATGATGGATGAATGTTGTCGTCAGGTCCTGTGCAAAAACACTGAGATGGAACTTGTTGCAAGCAGTCAAACACTGAGTGTTCTTGATTTGACCTCAGACAAGTGTACTCTATACTTCCTGAGTCCCATCATGACCTCACATTTACATTTCCTGTTCAGAAGTTGGGGGGAAGTTTTGGGGAAATTGACTGAAATCTTGGCTATAAATAGAGTATTCTTCTACAGCAGACTTAATGATGCCAGCACATGAACATAGAAGTTAACAGCTAGCAAATAAAGAATGGTATTTGGTATATGTATTTTGTATCACATAAGTTGATTTCTGAGTAGCTCAGGTACTTGTCATTTTAATCTTACCAATCATGGTATGAGAGAACAAATCCAACATGTTCTCTCTGGCTTGTTTTTCGTAATTGATATTTTTACTGAAGTTTATTCTGAATGTTGATCCCATGTGCTACTGTACTGCCTCAGTATCTTAATGTCTCTTCTGGCAAAGTCAAATCACATATGACTGAAAACTATTTGACCTTGATACCAACATACATTTGCAAAGAATTGAACAGAAAAACTGATTACAATGTATAGTTTCGTGAGTTCAGTTTGGTCTGTTAACATAATGTAGATACCCACTGGGCCACACCTTCTTTGTGGTAGTGATCATGACTTGGCTGAAGACAGCTGCAATGGTGAATAAATACAAACATACCCCCTAAGATAGTGTTTAATTGAAATAAAGGGAATGTTTCATCCCTATGGATAATAATGGAACAGTCCAAGTGAATGTTGACAGGACAAGAAAAGTAACATTCCAAGGTAATTAAGCTTTTGCTGAAAATATAGTGAAAAGCAGAAGTCAGTACTACTTTTTGATAGACTGTAAGTCATCTGATATTTTTACATAACACAATGAGATTGAATTTCAGGTTGTGCAGTAAACTTTAAATTGTTCCATAAATAGCAGTCGATGAGCATTCATATGCACCCAAGGTTCTGAACACTATGCCTTCGTCTGATTTATTCACATGTAATGATTTCACAACATCCATTTTAGTTGTGTTGTATTGGGAAGCAATTGCAGGGTAACAAATCACATCAAAAAGATTATGAGTTTATCCAACAGCAGATGTTGTTGTGGCTGTCAATCCTACCATTTTTCTATAAAACTCAATAAGGCCAAGAAAGGAAAGGTGTTTGTGTCTCATCCTCAGGCATCGAACCAGACAGGCAGTGCCACTGCCAGCCTTTTTTTTCATGTTCACTTGAAAAATTAAGTGCACTATGGAAATATGAGTAGGATTATATAGACATGTTCATCAATTTTAGCATGGAGCTAATGTAAAACATTTCTTTTTAATTTTGCATCTTTTTTCAGTGAATTTAGCTAAGTCTGTCTATTTGCTTATTAAAACTTTTCCCTATATTTATGACGGTTAGGATGTCTCTTCAGCTGATTAAAAAACCTGATTGCAATGAAAATTCAAAAACGCTAAAAAACCATGCAGCTACATCGTAATTCAACGTGTTTTACAGTATATTCTCAAATCAAAACATGGTGAAAACTGAATTATCCTGCATCTTGTAATAAAATATTATCATAGAAATCCACTGACACGCATAGTAAAACAATCCAAATTACAAGAATTTTTTGACAATTGACAAATAATAGTGAAATTGAAATTTCCTTGGACAAAATGCTTGTTCATTTGGGAATTTTATTGGTGGAAACTGCAACTTTAGAGAATTTCAAAAATGTGTTGGTACTTTTGAAATCTACCGTATGTATTGGGGCCACTTCAAATGCTCCCAGAGGAGTTGTCAGTAGATTTGTTTTATGGCTGTTTGTAAATGAAATTGGGTAATTTTCAGTGATTTACATTTAAATTGCTATGATGACTATGTCAGCTGAAAGCCTTGATGATCATTCATTTGAAAGCTGCCCTCATACAAGTGCAACCCACTAGTCACTTTTATCAATTTTTTTTTTGTAATAAAACATCAATGATCAGTACATGTTTGTATAGGATAATAGTGAATGAAATATCAAACATTTTATTACTGTATTGAAAAGTCAAAGAGACATTCAGAAATTATGAAAAATAACTCTAAAATTCGTTCTGCACTTCAAAAGGCGATAGTTTTCCATTGCATGAAAGCTACCAGTTTGTGAAAAATAGAAAGATTGTCTTATGTGTGTATGAGCACTGTACTGAATAAATAATCTGGACATATGCACTACAGTGTAGCTGTGTTGATAAGCTGAACATGTAACTATTGAAGTAGGACCAGAAATCTGATACAATACATCACAACAAAATGAGGAAACTGTAAACACAGAAATAGATTTGACTTTCTTTGTAATGCGTACACGATGCAAGATTTCTCATCTGTCCACAGGGGAGCCAGGAAGAACAAACAAACAAACAAACAAATAAACAAAAAAAATAAATAAACAAAAAATATACAAACATACAAAGAGGCATACAAATACATAAAGAACAAACAAACATACAGACAAACATAAACAAACAATATCATGAATAAATAAACACACAAACAGATAAACATCTATTCATATTTATATTCTATCTATCTATCTATATCTATCTATCTATCTCTATATATATATCTCTATCTATCTATCTATATATACATATATATATATATATATATATATATATATATATATATATATATATATATATATATATATATATGTGTGTGTGTGTGTGTGTGTGTG
>LD398040.1:0-16208 GCA_001465055.1 Ptychodera flava
AAACAAGGTACTACACGGTTAGTGTTTTAAAATAGCCCCTACAATAGCCTTAAAGTAATACAAACGCATGAATATATTATTCAAAGTCGATATCAGAGTGAAAGTACAATGCGAGACAAGTGTACAAGATTTCGTGTTTACAAGGGTATCGGCGGGCCTTGTTGTTCTTTGGAAATAACAGCTTAATTTAGATTTTCATTCAAATTTCTCGTGTCCTATCTTACTCAGTCACGTTCGATCATTCGATAATAAACCATATTATGGAGGCACTGATTTTAGTCACATATTTTTTTATTTATGATTAATTTGCACTGATTACTGATTTAACTTATACATGCTTGTTTTATATTTCATGTGTATCTTATTATGTTTGAAGAATATTGGATTTAAATGTGCTTTGAATTCCATCGTGCAAAATGTAGTCTCATAGTTTCTGTATATTTTGGTTTCGCCATCGTACTGTACTTTGTGATGTAATATGTTTCAGTCGACCAATCTTTCATGCTATTTCGATGTTTGTTTGTTTGGTTGATTGGTTGTTTTTGGTGAGAAAAGATCATCCATTCATCTATTTTGAGTTTTGTATATATCTTGCCAGAGGCGTCATATTCAAAACTTGATCGAATAGAAAATATATTCGATATGTACGTCCTCAAGTCATATAAAAACAACGATTACCGTAGTTTTTAAATCATACTTTAACTGTAAACCACTCTCCCATGAATTTAAGATATCAAAATACATAGGCGGGCGTGAACATCGATATTTAAATATGCAAACGCAGAAATAAAGTTTTCCTACTCTTCAGTGAATTTAACCTTTTGATTCAGCACGATTTTGCCATATTTTTCAGGTGCAACAGGCGATTGGAAAAACTATTTTACTGTGGCTGAAGATGAAGCATTTGACGAAGTGTACAACGAAAGAATGAAGGATTCTGGGTTATCATTTGACTGGGAGTAATAAATCAGATTTAACAATAGCATGTATGATAACCCACTGACTTGAAAACTGAAATATTTAATTGCATCGCGATTCATATTTCATTTACTTTGTGTACACTTACCACTTTTTTGCAATGGATAACCATTAACAATATGACATAAAATATATTTATATAGGAATAATTCCTATATAAATATATTTTATGTCATATTATGATTAAGGATAGAAGTATCAGATGATTAATTTGACTCCTATAATTAGTCACAAAGAAGGAGAATTTTGTTTTTACATGGAGGGATGTTGTTGCTGGAGATAAACTAAAATGCACATTATTTAACTACGTTTCATTCAAAACACTTACAAAGACTACTCTTCTAATTTTGACAATGTTCACAAACCTTACTAATCAATGTTGTAATTTGAACCTAAGAAACCGTGTTTGCATTATGAATATGTATCAAAAATCTTTCGTACATAATTCATGTCATTAAACATTCCTTTAAAGTCTGTGAATACGATTCAGAGCAGAATTTATTGTCTACAGTGGCTTGTGTGGGTCGATTACATGCACCATGTTTCTCATTCTTACCTTGGTGCCCCCCATTACATTTCGTATTAGCGACAGAGTGTTCAGTACTGCAGATTCCATATGAATGATGAAATCCGTGAACATGGTTAAATAAGGCAAAATGGTTTCAAAAAATTCGAACACGATTACATTTACAAGAATGCGTAATCATAAAGGAAAATACACAAGCTTAATTGTACTCTAGGTGGAGCCATCGATGCATTGTTTATGATTTTCCCCGTTGAAATTCACTAGTTTTTTGAAAAGTGAGAAATGCAGAAAAAAGTCTGAAATGAATCAAACCTGGGTCAATCTGGCCACTAGAACAGATGATTGTGTAAAGTTGCCTTTGACATAGATCAGAAAAGAATTGTAAAGTTTGGGGGTCAGAATATATGTACCCGAGGCCAGACTTAAATTCCTCTATCGGAAATCTCAATATTTAGACTCAGATATCAGAAAATTATTAGTTTCCTCTCTTATTCAATGCCATTACGACTATGCATGTTCATTTTGGTTTGCCAGTTTAACTAAGCATACGAAATCGAGTTTACAATATTCACAAAATAAATTGGTCAGATTCGTTCTAAATTTACCTCTGCGAATACATGTTTCGACCCATTATTTTAAAATGATTGGATAGCTGCCCGTTGAACAAAGAGTACAGCTGTTAAAACTGAATCACGTTTATAAAGCGACAATAATACTGCACCCCGTTATCTCTCTGAACATTCCAATTTGACAACGAACTGCCTTACGTATAATACCAGATCAAGCTCATATTCTGTTCGTTTACCAGCCTTTAGTTCTCATTGTCAACATTCGTTTCAGATTACAGGAGCTAAGTTATGGAATAACATTCCTTTGAGTAATCACAACTCTAGCCATTGTTCTTAAGTTTTTAAAAAGAAGGTCAAATACTATCTGTACACAAAATTGGATGGCTAAGGTACCTGCACCCTGCTCCATTTGTCGTGTACAGTTTGTTTGTCCGGTGGTTCTATTCTGTAATTTAATTGATAAGCGGAGTGACACTGTCTTAATGTGATTTTTGTGTTTTCTTTTTAGGACCGCAATGGAAATAAGTTTTTAACTTTTTGTGCAATCCTCGGCAAGTAATATTCAGTGGCGTTTCTTTTATTGTAACATTTTTTATTGTGCTTGGTGTCATTTCATTTTGTATTTTTGTGTATTTACTTTAACATTTTGTATTTTATCGTTTTCCTGAATATTTCCCTAATAAAATCAAAGTAAATCAAATCATTCTACCTTATTGATACATTTTAAGAAACCAGACACCATACCTATTTACTTAAGTTAAAAATTACCACTTTTAGGGATTAATTTTAAAGTTCTTCGTGTAAAAAACCTTTCACCGTCATAGTTTTTCGAAAATTGAAGTTTCTTTTTCTCCATAGAGTTAATAAGTGGGTGGCGGCCATTATAATTTCAGATATCAGTAAATCTTGGATAATTTGTTTCTCTATTACAAGAATTTGTACAGTTACCTCCAAATTTTATTCGAGATTTTGAAAGAGAGTGGTTGAAAGATGCCTTTAGGAAAAATTAAGCAAAGTTTAGTCTTTCATTTTCGAGGCGCATACTACCTTAACTCATGTACAGATTTTGTTGCCTTGTCAGCCAGCAGTTCCACAGCTCTCGACAAGATAACCCTTGGTGATATTTTCAACTCCAAATATACACAGCATGGAACACTTTCTTTAACGTTTGTTTCCATAGAACCATTTTTCATAACTTTGAGGTGTTCCACCATTCCTAACATAAACAGCTTTGGTCTTATTTTACTGTACAATTTAGTTTCGAGAGTAATTGTTATAGTCCAGTTATATTGTATGACATTCAAACGAGATCATCAGCAAACAAAATGAAAAAAGTTTAAGAAGCTAGGCCAACTGAACAACCAGCATCACCTTAAGTATCAAATATTAAAGACATCAAGGTGACGGGACATCTTATAATTTTTTTCAGTAACGGAAAAAAAAAAAAACATTTGTCAGCTCCAATACCTCAGGAGCCATAAGCTAAAAGACCCCTTTCATCCGGATATTGCACTTTTACGTTTACTGATGAGAAAACAAAAGCAGGATGAGACTCATATGATGAAAATTATTCAATCCACTATTTGTAAGTAAATTCACTGAGATTATGACAACAGATGATGGCGGTGCTCTACCATAATTAGCGGTGTTCCCCCCTGTACTGTCTATGATGAAATCGAGAAAAGAGATCATCGACATCCAACTAAAAGTTTATATAATCGACAATGTTTGCTGTCGATTGTCTATTTGAAACTTAGTGCATGTAGTATAATGGGTCAAACGCTGTGAATTACTAGATGAAAACCTGAACTAATGGTAAGAAATTTCAGTTTGGTTACACTGCCCGAAGAAGAACCACTTATACCAAACATAGCTTTACATATCCAGAAGCGTAATTAGACCTTGGGAGAAGAAGAGTGGCAGTTGATATGGTCTGAAATAACAACGAAGGGTCAACCACTTGAACCGGATTATTCAGGCTTACCATTGCCTGTTCATGATTATCCTATGAAACACATCCAAGGGTCAACTCAGGTCACTTGCAACACACCAGCTAGGACACATATTAATATGCATATTGCACAACTCGTGCTTGAAAGGAAGCACTCGAAAGACTTTCATCAAATAGCCTAATTGAGTTTTGGTGGTGTTACCCTATTTAAAGACCATCAAACGCCTGATGCACAGATGTCATGGACAGGTCGAGAAGTAACATAAATGACATGACCCCATTCGTTACAGCGCCAACAACACTGTAAGCGCAGTTTCTCGTAAATTGTGGCAATATGGCAGATTATTTCCAGCTGAATGAAGACCACTACCGAGTACCTGGGCATTTTACTTTCAAAGATGTGTATCTTGCAGACTACGTCAGAAAGGAAACACTTGAAAGACCAGAGCTCTATCAAATCCGGTCGGATGATTGTTTTGTGGTGTCATATCCAAAATCTGGTAAGTCAATCTCCTATGACCGGATAATAGGTAAGTGTGCTGACCTTACAAAAGGACAGCATTTTAATAAACTTTGCAAACGGAAGGTGAGTTTTGGGTGCAATGACTTGACTCTTTACTTAATTTACAGTATATAGGAACAGACAAAGTGACTAAGTCGACGAAAGTGAATGATGTCAACGGACAGTTAAGAGTTCGGTAACAGAGACCTTGTCATGTATTCAAACTGCTTGTATAGAAAAGTTAATGTCTTGGCCGAAAAATCACGCCCTTGCTTCAGGAAAGGTGCCGTTTACTCGAACAGAATGTATTCGTATCAGGCAAATTGCCGTTGAGAGAGTTTTTTAAGCCAAAGTTAGAGTTGCACCCATCAGAATTAGTGTTGTTCTCGTAATAAGAATTGTGTACTAAAATTAAATTACACTGTCAAAATTAGGAAGTTAAGTTCGTCAATAATAGTTTTGTTCCTCATTAATACAGTTGCATCCAACAAAATGTAATTTTTTTTTTGGGGGGGCAATAAATACTCATAATTATTAAAGATATTGTATAGGAAAATAATTTTTTATATTTCAAAATAATAATTCCATGTGATATGTAGGGCCACCGTAGGGGACCAGTTTGGTGAGCAATATTTATTCTTGCTTCCGACGAAGAAGACATAATGTTCTGAAAACTTTGATACTGTTAAAATAATTACAAATACGCTTGATATTATACAAACATTTCAAAAGCTTTTCAAAAATTTTGACTGATGTGCACACTCCAGTTAAGTTTACGTGTTAAAATACATCAAGGTCTTTTACAAAGTTTGTACGATTCAAGAATGTTTGTTTACCACATTTGTAGGGAATATGACGACATTGTGTTTCATCGTGAACTAAATACAGGAACACTTTTAACATAACAACTTACATTTGTTTCTTCATTAAATTACCTGATTGATATCTCGTTGCAGTCTGACGCAATCAGACATATCAGCCATGGACATAAATAACTTAGGATGGTTTGTTTAAGGCAATGTTTTGCGACATTCTTTCTGTGGACAGATCTTTGCGGGCAATAGGCTTCTTTCAGTTTCACATCGCACCCGACACTCTCAAAAGCAGAGCAGTAACACAATGGTCGGTATGCAAGAATATCTTTAGTAACAAATATGATGAAATTCTCACTGTGACTCTAATTATATTTTCAGTTCATTTTTGTTGCCCGGAACCCAAAGGATACCATTTCTTCGTATTATTATTTCTACCAAGCATTACCTTCTTTGTATGGTGACTACAAGGGAGATTTTTCCAATTATCTGAAATTGTTCATGAATGGTAAAGGTAAATATTACTGACATTCTATCAATGAATCTGAAAATATATATTTAGAAATCCCATGTTGACATTACATATTCTGTTGCCATATGTACAATAAGTACAAAATGACATACATTTAATAGGAAACATATACATTTAACACATTCATAAAACAAAGAATTGTAAATGCAGTATGATAGTTGACAGACACACGGATTGTCTCCATATTAAGTGAGAGCCTGCCGCACAAAAGGGTCATACTGCGATCACTCACTTGCATTAATATTATTATTTTTTATTGTTCTTAAAAGCGCACTACACTGCGTATCAGTGCTCTTTACAAGGTTAAAATGTATTTCTAAAATGTTAAACATGAACAATAAAGGTATGTTTTAACTCTACGCTTACATGAATAAATAGTACAATTTATACAAAGCATTAAAAGGGGGATCATTCCATAACAAAAGGCGCGGTAGCCGTAGTGTTTAGTTGTCTTGTTGGTGTCACGCCTCAGTAAAATGCATTTTTCCGATGAACGAAGGATACGATTGGAAACACTGGTGTCTATTAGTACCAGTATGTATGTATGTATGTATGTATGTATGTATGTATGTATGTATGTATGTATGTATGTATGTATGTATGTATGTGTGTGTGTGTGTGTGTGTGTGTGTGTGTGTGTGTATGTATGTGTGTGTGTGCGTGCGTGCGCGCGTGCGTGTGTGTGTTTGTATGTATGTATGTATGTATGTAAAGGTACGTAAATATATGCAAATGTATGAATAACATCTCACTTACCTTCATTTCCCTACGTTTGATTTTGTTAGTTGTATTCGGTGATTGGTTTGACCATACACTCGGTTGGTGGAAATACGTGAAAGGAATTAATGGTCTGATTTTGAAGTATGAAGATATGAAGAAGGTAAGACCTTGCAACGTGACTTATGGTAACCGCATAGGCGGATAAGGAACACAAAAGAAGCCTTGACAAAATAGTTCAATTTCAAGGAGAAGTCTCCACATAGCAATGTTAAAGACGATTTTCATCATCTTCTTTGATTTTATTGAAATGGTCACAGAACCCAAGAGATGCAACAGTAAAGATTGCGGAGTACTTTATCTGTGACCTTGGTGATGACGTCATAGATAAGATAACAGAGCACTGTTCATTCGCTATAATGAAGGCAAGCAAATTCATGGACTTGAAAGAAGTTAAAGGAAGACCATTCCTAAGGAAAGGTAAACCTGTCTATAGCAATATATATTTTGCGAGATGATCATAAAAGGTACCACTTGAAGACTCACACAACTTAAACGTTCTTGTTCACTTGCTTATTTAAAGCACTTTTTAGTAATACCAACGGCATGACTATATAATCCTCAGTCGTTGTCATTATGGAAGTACAGTGTGAGAGCAGTGTACAATATTTTTCGGAGTGTTTACAAGGATATCGGCGTAAAGTAACACTTTAATTTGTTTTCAGGAAAATTTCCCGAGTCCTTTCTTTCTCAGTCACGTTCGATATAATACAACATACTATGTTGGCACCGATTTTAGTTACGCATGTTTTTGTTTCACCAGGATAAATTTGCACTGACTTCGTTCCACTTTGTAAAATGTACTCTATCCCATCATAGTTTTCAATACGTTTTGACTTCGCCATCGTACTGTACTTTGTAACGTCACATGTTTCAGTCGACTAATATTTCATGCTATTTCGTTGTTTGTTTATTTGGGTTGTGTGTTGTTGTTTGGTGAGAATTTATTATCCATTCATCTATTTTGAGTTTTGTACATATATTTTGCCTGGAGTCATCATATTCAGGTGTAATTATCAGCTAGGCGGTGCCGGTGCGAGTGTGGATCAGGTGGTATAGTTTTGACGACTCTGACCTCCTGCTAGACAATGTTTCAACTTTTGCAGACGGAGTTGAATCGTCTATGATCGATTACCTCCTAGCTGACAGTGAAATGTAATGCAGTCTTTCTTCATAAAATGTAATTAAAAAGTCGTTGACCACATCGATTTAACTGTTTTTCTTATCATTTTTTCGAGACATTAAAATGCAAATGATTGTCATACAGAAAGTAAAGTTTACTACTCTTGACTGAATCTAACTTTTTGATTCTGGATGATTTTGCCTTCTCTTTCGGGTGTGGTTAGCGATTGGAAAACTATTTTACAGTGGCTGAAAATGAAGCATTTGACGAAGTGTACAACGAAAGAATGAAGGATTCTGGGTTATCATTTGACTGGGTGTTATAAAACCAGATTCAACAATAACATGTTGGCGGAGGAATATGATATCAAGTTGACTTGAATACTGAAATATTTTATCGCGATTCATATTTCATTTACGTTGTGTACACGTATCACTATTTTGCAAATCAATAACCAATAAAAAGTTTTTTGCTATTCCTATATAAATATATTTTGTGTCATTTTATGATCGAGATAGTATCAGATAATCAATTTGACTCGTATAATAAGTCACCAAGAAGGTGAAGATTAAGTATATATTGACATAATAAGCATATCTTTATTTTTACATATAGTGGAGGAAAGTTGTTTCTGGAGATAAACTAAATGCATAATATTTAACTACGTTTTATCCAGAAAGCTTATTCTGACTACTGTTCCAATTTTGACAATGTTCGCAAACCATACTGAACAATGTTGTAATTCTGATTCAGACTAGGGTTTACAGTCTGCGGAGGCTTTTATGGGTCGATAGCCTGGCAGTTTGCCCCATTTCTTACCCTGATGCCCCTTTTAAATTTCGTATAAGCTACAAAGTGTTCAGAAATGCAGATTCCACATGAATGATGAGATTCTTGAACATGATTAAATACGGTAAAATGGTTTCCAAACCAATCGAACACGATTGCATTAAAAGAAGGCTTAATCATCAAAAGAAGGTGCATAAGCTTAACTGTACCTTCCCTTCTTGCTATTGATGTGTACTCTACCTTGAGTCATTGATACATTGTTTTTGAATCTAGTTGAATCTAATTATTTAATTCACTAGTTTTGTGTCCTGAGTAAATTTGAAGGTAAAGGTGTATTTCCAACCCTATAATATTCTAGTATACCATCTGGCATCTTTATTAAATATATGTACGGGCGTTGGGGGATGGAAGACGTTTTACAATAACACAACTAATACATTTGCCAATGCGAAAACGTCTTTACCTGTAGGTTGGACTCTAAAGATTTGTATTGCATCACACTTTGACTTAACAATGACTTTATAATTTTGGGTGTATGGCGTCTGATCATAATTTCGATGAAAACGAAAGCCTTTAGGTTATTATCAAGACGGCCAGTTTATCATCTTTAATGTGCAGTCATGCACTGCTTCATGTGACAAGTATATATTCTGCGTTCTTCATTAGCAGAAAACCTCTGATAAGAACTAGCTACAATAAAACATGATTATTGTTATTGTTTTATTGGCATTTGGATAGTCGTGTGAATTCGAATTATGCCCAATATTTTATCGAATATTTTTATGATGCTAGAACTTGCGCATGTTATTAAATTCACAGGCACACTATTGATAGGCAGAACCGAGAGCAGGGCTCCTTCGTCACAGGAGAGTGTAGCAGAAAGCAAAAACTAAATAACGCACTTTCTAGCTATGCATGAAATTCGTACATATTTTCCCGTCGAGCTTGTAAGTATCGAAGAAGCCATATTATGGTCAATGGAAACAATCTTATCAAGTTATCAGCTGAAGAAGAACAGATGAGCATTATCTATAGACATTCTATGGAAAAGCACAATATGGTTTTTCACTGACATTCTACCGTGCTGGCTTCTTTCGCAATCATCTTCTGGGATATGTGCATTTGTAAACTGTAATAGATGTCCAAGAAAATTAACATGTCTTGGTAAATATGACCTGTAAGTGATATAAGTTAATCAGCTCTAAATATACATGGTAATCTTCAGTTCAGCAAAGGAGGTCTGTCATCAGTGTAATGTTTTATTTAGCGATCTATCTGTAAATTTCCTCAGAATGTACAGGAAGAAAGCAATTACTTTGGCTACAGAATATACTGGAGGTTCAAAGTGAAAACAAGTTCACATATGACATTTGGAAGCGTATTGTATTCATACACCTGTAATTTATTTAAGTGATAGTTAACTTATTTACCTTTTCAATAAAAGTTTAATCCATCATTGTCTGATGAAAGATCTAAGAGATACCGTCACTGGCTTACTTAAATTTTGACTGAGTTGACTGATGTTATGGAAGGAATTCCAAGTTTTGCTGAATGTTCGATTTGGTTTAAAATGACCCATTTCTCATTTGTATATTGTAATAATTACTTTTTCAGCGAAATGACCATCTCCCTTTCACTCTGAAAATTCTCAATTTTATTTTCATACTGCCTCTCACTCATTCTTACAGTTAGTCGCATGCTTGAGCTTTGCAGTCGCAGCAAACGTCGACACTCACTCGACAAATTAAATAAAAACGTTACCAATCTAGCTGAAATATATTCCATTTGTTCTATCACTTGAAACTTTACCTAGCCTTCAGACCTGCCTAAGTGTAGAATATACTGATTTAATTTTACATAATTTGAGTGGTCATAGTGCAATCATCAATATCCTTTCAATATTCTCTTCTAGTGTAGCATTTCTAGGAGGAGTGGGGATGTATTCCAAGGAGTTAATATATACACAGGAACTGCTCGTATGCTTTGTAAAACAGACTGTATTTTATTGCTGTACTTTAATTTACATTTCATCTTGTGTCATTGTCGTAGAGTCAACACCAGTACTTCGATGAAGTACATAGGAACATTCTGTGCAGTAATGAGCTGTTATATTCATATCGAGGCTCTGATACAAGTTGTGCAAACTGCCCTTTTTCTTGACCTTTATCTATGCAGTTTGTACACTTTCGGGTTTCACGCTATATCACACTGATGAGGGACAGTATTAATTTTCCTCCCATTACTGTCCCTATAGTTTTGCTAAATACTGTAACAGGTCCTGGTGTCAATTAAATTGATACATAATGTACTAGTATCGACTAATGTTCATTGCTGTGGGAAAGCAAATATAACTGTGCATGAAACTTGTGTAATCATGAGAATAAATATGCAATGATACGGAAGATGATTTTCTATTTATGAGTACATATATTATGATTAATGATTTGATCAAAATTAAAAGCGATTAATGTCAAGCGTATATTCGTGCATTATTTTTTAAAGGTTATATATCTATCTGCGGAAAGAGTGATATCTTCATTCTTGTGTTTTGGATTTTGTTGTAAACTTTAACGCTGCAGCTTTGTCACCATATTGAGAAACAGGAAGGAAATGATATCGCATTGCAGTATTTCTTACAAAAGAAAAACGACGATGGTGAGCTCCCTTGGCGAGGACAACCGGAACGAAATGCTACACAACTATAAGTTAGCAGTAACAGGAATAGTTTTGCATTTCATGTTTCCATACCATTTATGGTATCAAACATGGAAGAAAATAATATATAAGAATTATTATACGAAGTGTGGTAGAAATCGTGTCTTGTCAGTATTTTGCGACGGAACGAGTCAAAATGCGGATACAACAGGGGAAATTTCCTTAACATACACTACAATTTAGGGACGATTATTTTTGTCGGAACATTCCAAACTTTGCGACGAAATCGATGGAAGTTGACCTTTTGCTTGCCTCATGATGTATAACTTTTGTTGTGAAAGGGGTGATGACACCCGTATCATTTACTGATATCCCGATCTAAGGGCGATACCAATTCATGGACGGGGTTTTGGTAAACTCTCAGTTCGGGAAGTGCGGGCCTAACAGGGGAATTTGACGTGTTGTGTAGAACCAAGTCAACTTCCGTAGCCATGGGCTGTAAAATATGTCAAATACCCAAGGGTGAGGGGAAAATAGAGGCTACATGCAAATAATCTAGGACATTGCATTGCCACATTCTCCTCGAACGGCTCTTTGCACAAACAGCTTTGTTGGCACTGAAGCACTTTCATTGACTGGAAATAACTTTGAAAGGAGGACAAATAAAGGACAGCAACACGTAAATAATCGATGTCTAATGTGAGAACCAGAGAATGGGGAGTACAGCTCAAAGTTGAGCATGGCGTCGTTTCTACGCACACAATTTGTTGACATAATGATTTATTCGCCGTTGACAAGTTCGTATCGCATTGATCATTATATTGTATGATTGTTGTAACTGGCAATGATACCGGTTCATAGAGCAAAGGTTGATAGTACAAAACACAGCATTGACCCAACTTAACCCGGGGCGATGCTAGTCACAGAGTTTGGCCAACATGGCGGATTTTTTCAAGCTAAATTCAGACTACTATCGAGTGCCCGGTGAATACACATTTAAAGGTGTATATTATGCCAGTTACGTCAGAAAGGAAGTACTTGAAAGGCCGGATATCTTCAAAATCAAGCCTGATGACTGTTTTGTTGTGTCTTATCCGAAATCAGGTAAGTACATTTTCATCGGCAGTCGGTATGCACTGTCAATCTAGGGCATTTCCCCAACAGACAGCACCGTGACAACTCGTAATCGGTTAAACAACCATTGTTTACTTCATTCCATTCTTGACATTGCGTAAGGTCAAATGGCCTATTGTCATGACGTCTACCCAGAAAAGTAATGAAAGGAAAGTTACAGAAGAGCATTACTATTGGTTACAGGTGTGTCCTAATCTCATAAATGCTTTACTAAATCGAGAGGAATAAAACACACTTTTTAAATGCATGAATAAACAGGCACACAGCAGCGCATGCAAAGCTCTAAATGTACAGGAAAGAACAGTTTGCATCTCGGTATTATACATGTCAAGATCAAAGAATTGAAATATCACCCACTTTAAGCATTGCAATCAAGAATTGTTGGTCCTAAATATGCGTTGACGACCAAATGTAGTCAAGGACATCAATCTGCTAAATACATGACATTGTAGTCGAGCATTTTTCCTTGAGAAATTTCTAAATGAACGGAATTCCAAAAAGATATGACATTCTCTATACTGTAAGATCTTACTCCGCATCGTTTGTGTATCTGACAGGTACTACATGGACATTGGAATTGGCACAACTGATTATGAATCACGGTGATACCTCGCACACGGAGTCTGCTCACCACTTCGACAGAGTACCTTACATTGAATACTATTATCCAAAGTTCCCTCAGTAAGTAGGCGAATTTCGTACATCTCAACAAACAGCTTACAAACGTTTTATTACTCCTTGGAGAACGCAAACATTGATTTGTCATGCTTTTATTTGCCTTGGATCTATGTTGATCTATTATCGCACTGCACACAACCTACTATACTTGACTCTATGAACACAGATACCGTTTGCAGATCACTGTGAATTGCGATTCTTAGCGTGGTAGAATATCTCGGATTAGCTATCAACAACCACAACTTATGTTTATTGAATACATTCGACAGTTTGAAGTAGCACTTATCGTTTAGTTTCCTGTATTGGCAGATTAAGAATCTTTGAAATCAAAAAATAAATCATTCTGGAGTATAATGTGTGTTAGAGAAGCTAAAGCCTTGTTTCATATTAGGTTGAGTTGATTTAAATGGTTCTGGAAAGCAGTCACAGGATTAAACCCGTCATTAATTCAATCTAAGTCATCTTTTTGTCTTTCGTAACAGCTCAGAGCTTTTAAAGTTTGCTGTGACTTGCAAAGAATTCTGAATTCTAATGACCGCCTCACCTCAATGATGATACTTACGTTTATTGTATGATTTACTTCCTGGGCAATACATTGCCACTGACACTGTACTTTGTCGTTCTTATTTTTAACAACTGAAAGATGGGACGGACTGAAACTGATGGAAGGTTTGAAATCTCCACGTCTATTGAAAAGTCAACTTCCGTTTCATCTCTTCCCTCCTAAAGCTCTTGAAAAGGGATGCAAGGTAAATTTATTTTTATGATGATAATTATATTGAACCTTCCGAAAACACCTTTTGAATAAATTCCCAGAAAAATCCAAATCCATTCCTAATTTGGCATGCAACGAGAAGACATTATTTTGATTTACGGTGATTTAATTCATATTCATCATATAATTATTTGACTATCACCTATCTATGTATGTATGTATGTATGTATGTATGTATGTATGTATGTATGTATGTATGTATGTATGTATGTATGTAGGTATGTAGGTAGGTAGGTAGGTAGGTAGGTAGGTAGGTAGGTAGGTATATAGGTAGGTAGGAAGAAAGGTAGGTAGGTAGGTAGGTAGGTAGGAAGGTTATGTAGGTTATGTAGGTTATGTAGGTTATGTAGGTATGTAGGTATGTATGTTATGTGTGTATGTCGGTATGTAGGTTACATATGTATGTAGGTATGTAGGTTATGTAGGTATGTAGGTTACGTATGTAGGCTATGTATGTAGGCTATGTATGTATGTATGTATGTATGTATGTATGTATGTATATATGTATGTATGTATGTATGTATGTATGTATGTATGTATGTATGTATGTATGTATGTATGTATGTATGTATATATGCATGCATGCATGCATGGCTGCATGTATGTATGTATGTATGTATGTATGTATGTATGTATGTATGTATGTATGTATGTATGTATGTATGTATGTATGTATGTATGTATGTATGTATTTTGTGCGTGTATCTTGATAGGCGGATGAGTGGATCTAAAGCTGGACGGACAGACGTAAGGATGGATGAATGGATGGATGCTGTGACTGTATAAGGGCAACAAGCTCCCTCAAGCAATGTGCATTTGAATATCGGGGTATGTAGATTACAGCCTAATGCACCGAATGTTTGTTAATGGAAAATGATTAAGTATGCTTACTGTCATTGCACAGAATAATATTGTCACTGAACTCTGATGCTTACATTTTCAGATGATCTTTGTTGCAAGGAACCCTAAAGATGTTGCTGTATCCTATTATCATTTTTATCAAACGGTTCCTGAGTATGGTGAATATAAAGGACAGTTTTCAGATTTTCTAAAAATGTTCATGAACAAAAAAGGTAATTATTTACTCATATATATATATATATATATATATATATATATATATATATATATATATATATATATATATATATATATATATTATAGTCATAAATGCATTTCTGCAGGGCGGTAATACTGAGAATCTAGGAACCGCTTATTTGAATATGCATACTCACCTGCAACACAATATATACAGTTCCATTCCCGCCAAATCCTCACTCCTGATGATTGCTTAGCGCATGAAACAGCCTGTAGAATGACAACTATAAGTTCCTAGATTCTCAGTATATATATATATATATATATATATATATATATATATATATATATATAATTTATTTATTTATTTTGCAGATCGACAATATCCCGAAAGCCTAAACCCAAACTCAATTAAATTTTAAAGTAATTTGAAATTAAAATATGAAACATTAACGATGGTCGTATCTAGAGATATATATACTCATCTATTAGTAGTTTCATTTCATTTGTGTCCATGTCTATCTATCTATCTATCTATCTATCTATCTATCTATCTATCTATCTATCTATCTATCTATCTATCTATCTATCTGTCTCTCTGTCTGTCTCTCTGTCTGATGGTCTATATACCATTGACATATACTTACGAATCTACCAATCCACCTATCCACCTTCCCTCCCACCCACCCAGCTGATATCCATCAGTCCGTTTATCTATCTACCTATCTATCTATTTACCAATACCTACTTACCTATCAGTCTATGTGTACTTATGTATGTTTTCATCTACCTAGACTCTCTCTGTCTCTCTCTCTCTTTCTCCCCCGTCTGTCTCTTACTATCTGCACAATTGTAGATCTACACATGAGTGAGAATGAGTGAGTATTGTCAAGTAAGCATTGGAAAGTGTACAAGTAATCTTTGATGAAATGTTAACACTAATGTTGAGATAAACAAAGTTCATATTTTCATGTTTGTTGTTCTTTGTCTTTATTATCGTTTTTATTACTATCGTGTCATATATTTTACATTTTCAGTGGTTCACGGTGATTGGTTTGATTTTGTGCTAGATTGGTGGCAATATATAAAAGATAATGATGTGCTGTTTCTAAAGTATGAAGATATGATAAAGGTATGGAGTAAATAAGATTATGTACATCATAAGAAACTGGCATCAATTAAAATAAATGACGAAAACAAATTGTTTTAATATTGATAAAATACTTATTTATTTTAGTAAGGTCTGAACAGAAGGAATTGACGAATCAGAATGTTATCATTGGTTTAATTATATTCCTTATAGAACCCAAGTGCTGCAACAATGAAGATTGCGAATTACTTGAACTATGATCTTAGTGATGACGTCATC